>DWLO01000815.1:0-17611 GCA_018245335.1 Dalla quadristriga | reverse complement strand
ATTACAATCAATTAAAAAAAATTATAACCCAGAATAAATTTGAGCAGCTTAATCTCCGCCATTTTTCTCGCGATTAGAATGACGGCACAAGACCCCAAAATCGTAACTCAAACACTACACACACCATACAAACACCACATTGACATCGCTGATAACCATGGCGTTGCGTTTCGCAATTTTTAATTTATCTCGCCCAGTTTGCACGTTTCATTTCTTTATTTTTGCCATTAAAAAGGAATAAAATAAGAAAATAACGTCTTAGATGGAAATATTAAAAAAAAAATTTTTTTAACCAAATTTTAACTGCACGCATATACCCTACCCTATCCTGTTGTGTTCCGGTTGGGAAGGTGTGAATGCCGGTTACACTTATACTAAAGGCGACTACCCTGACACGTGCGGACTAGCATGCTTTCCTCAGGATGTTTTCCTTTACCGAAAGCAGATGATATTCAATTACATAATGCTTACTTATGTGCGCTCTGGGATTCGAACCCTGGACACCCGAGTAGGAGGCCGAAGTCGTACGTAACCTCTAGGCTATCGTCGCTTTTACGTATAATAAATAGAAAATAATATAAGAATAATAGAAAATGCTTACTCCCTGCAGTACAATATTTCAAAAGTAGGGCCATAACTTAAAAAAAATGGCGGCGTTGCTTCAGTCAGGGGTGAACAAATAATCAGGGCAGTAATGGCAGTCGTTTATTTACTTTTGGCGATTTATATTTAACGTGGGGCGATTCTGAATTAATTCTGGTGGGGTTTTGTAATGGTAACGCCATTCAGTTACGCCTCGTTGAAAGGGGAACACTATACTTAAGGGCTCCGTGACTTAAGAACAAATGAGGGGAAGTCCCATTGTACTTTTTAGTTTCATTTTCACAAATGTTTGTAACTGATCGTTGGCATCATGTGACTTTGAAGCCAGAGCCGAAATTCTGGACGCGGCGTATAAATTGTTCCCATAACAATCTGATAGTAACATTTCATTTCATGTTTCATCAGCGACTAAACAAAAGGTGTGACGACGGTCATACGTTCTGAGATGATGCGCTATAGTCAGGTAACGTATCTACTGTTATTTGATTTTATCTAAGTATTTTAGCGTGTTCCTATTTACTCCACGTAGTAATATGATCGCAAGAAAAGTCGGCTACAGTATAATATCGTGAGCTAAATAAAATGGTCCATAATACTTCTTAGACAATGTCATATCAGATTTACTTGTCTGCTTCGTAATAGTTTTACTCGTAGATAATAGCTCCATTATCAACCAGCCAAGTCATCCTAGACATAAAAGATATTTTATTTTATTCATGTAAAACCTTGTACGTGGGTTGAGTATGAAATACCAGCAAACCAGTAGGTATAACAAACTCCAAGACAAAAAAGCGTTTCCAAATAAAGTAATGAATACGTAAGGATGTTACATATTATGTAGATGGTAGATCCGATAGAAGTAGCGTTCATCTGGGCAAGTACCTAATATCTTTTTATGCCCTAATAGAAGTTTTAATTTGCTTTTCGAAGGGGTCCGTAAGAGTGTTGCGAGCAGACAAGAGCGCTCATTTTTATTAAACGTTTATTCATTCCAAAAGAAAGATACGTTACCTGCCTATCGCGCGTGATCTCAAAACCATTGTCACAGGTTTCGTTTGGTATCTCACGAAGCATGGTTTTGTTTGCACGCGATACGACAACATAGCGAATTTCATATTGAGTACGTCTTACTATCCTAGTTGTTGGTTATCAAATGTCCACGGTACTAGAATTGTAATAGTATGGGTGCGTGTTTACGTATATTTGCATCTAGCCTGTTTTTATATGATGCAATGTATGAGCGTTCCATACCTATCTAATAGCTTTAATCTTAGGTTGCAAGAACAAAATAATTGTGAAACATTGGATACTGTTTGGCTTCCCGCTTTCATTAATTTATTAAAAGCAACGAAAAGTTTCAAAAGTCAAAGCCATACAAGGATAAACGAGGGTATCAGGAGTGAGGAAACTTGAGAAAAGCCACGTGAGATTAACCTGGCAGTTTTGAATATAGTAACTTACTTGAGGAAAGGTCAACGATTCGAAAGAACATTACTGACATCAATATATTCTATAGGTACATTGTAAATACTGATGAATACCGACCAAGCAATATTCATAATAACACTTGATAGGATAGGACTAACTAACTAACTAATTAACCACTCAAGCACAGTCCTATTCGAGGCACAGATGTCCGTGTGCGGCAGTGGTTGGTGGGACTGCATGCCAGTTTGCTGTACTCATCACATAAAAAAATGTACATAGTCTGTATATTGAAGATATAAGTTCAAAAATGGATTGGAGAGACGTAGGACAAGTAACAGAATGCATTTTTTACTGTTGACTGATAAGAGTTTCATGCTAAGTGCGCCATCTGTTGCCGGTTAAGTTAAACTAAAGGGCATTATTTTACTGCCATGTCATTAAGTGACCACTGTAACATGAAATTAACAGGGAATCTTCCTCGAATTCGGCCCCGAACGCGTTGTTACGTATGAGATCTATTTAGCGACTCGTTGAGAATAATTACTAGTGTGCTCATCTTCATGCGGCCATTTTCAATCCTTGTCCCATTTCAAGGTTCTTATTTCTTCGATTTTTACGGACTCTGGCAACACCAGATGAGTTCTCGATTCGTGGCTGGAGCAGGGACGGCCGTTTTTCTACGTCTTTGTTGAGGAAACTCACGTCATACTTTACTCGGTAGGCCTCATTATTACAAGGCCGCCGTGTACTACATGCTTATCGCTTTAATTGTGGTGGTTAGGAAGTGTTTCCAACTATTCCAACTTTTAATAGATTTACTTTCTATAGAATACTTACTAATATAATAAATTGTAAAGTGTGTTTGTTTCTTTGTATGTTGGTTTGTTCTTCTTCCATGCTACAACAGAGTGAATTTTTGTGCATAGAGATAATTTATGAGCCGGAGAGTGACATAGGCTGCCCATCGATACGCCCATGTCTGTGTCGTAGGTACGTGTGGTGGTGCTTTTAACTCCTAGTCCAATCAACCAGAGTTACCACTACCATTTGGAAAATTTACGAGAAATGAAACATTTAGAAATACAAATCTCATTCACTGACACGATTTACGTTAAAACCACTAAGGTCATTTTGAGAAATCGTGATTGAAAGTTAAGAACTGAGAGACTTCGTATCTAGGTAATATTTGGTCTCCTATTGTTAGTTTTTGTACTCAGCTTCACTTCTTTCGACTAGTGAGAGTAGGTAAGTAAAGAATACCTAGATTTCATTATTTTTATTTACTGTCTTCGCTCTTTGCTACACCATCAATACATCAACGGCCTAGTACAAAGCACAGGTTTTCTCATATAATGCAGGAATAAAGAGAGGTGTAACCACCAGACTTAAAAAAAGAAAAAAAAAAATGTCTTAAAGGTTCGCCATTTTACTGTCAACATTACTAACTAGTACAATCGAAGCACATTTTTCTAAAATTTACCGAAACTTATACAATTATTGAAAATTAATGAATGTGCGAGCGAGAAAGATGCTAAGTGTGACAGTCCTCTTAATATTTCCTTCAATCGCTTTTTAACCCAACACTTACAAAAAGTTTCAAGAAACATTTTTGCTGAATTTATTGTTATTTTAGCAACTGCGACCATCTGCAATCGACTTCATAAATAGGGCTGGCAAGTTACCGCGCTTTATCCTCAATGATGTAGGTACCTTCACCTTTATCTATAGCTGGTTATATTCGTGTTATTAAGTTTAAAACTAACTAAATATTTGCAGACTATGCGCTACTGGTGGTGCTATTAAAAGTGTTATTTCAATTTATATTCATCATCATAATCATCATCAGAACCTGTCATCGGCGTACTACTAAGCACGGGTCTCCTCTCGCAAGCTGACCAATTGCGAATAGGCAGATACGCCTTTAAGAACATTATGGAGAATTCACAGGCAAGCATGTTTCCTCACGATGTTTTCCTTCACCGAAAAAAGATTATGTTCAATTACATAAACCGTACATAACTATGGCAACACATAGGTGGCAACGCATGTCTGGGATTTAAATCCTGGACCCCCGAAGTAGGAGGCCGAAGTCTTAATCACTGTCATCGCTTATTTCTGTTATTTTTGGTTAAAAACATCTCCATGATTGAAATCAGTAGAACAAACAACTTAAAATCTGAAGTTTAAAGAAACACCTTAATGGTCAAAGGAATTCCCGCTGTCTTCTTCAGGTATGTATATGTACCTACTTACACAAAAATAGGTTCAGTTATACCTACCTACAAATCGTTGATTTGTATTATATATACATTTTTGTAAAATCGACTAAACTAGTATGTACTCAGACATTGTTTAAATAATCAAATTACAATAATGTACACGGGAACCCGATAAACGTATCAACCTTTCTCGTGTACTCGTATAATATCTTTATTAAACCCAACTCAAACGGGTCGCCCGTAAAATCGTCCATGCAATGCTAAGATACGTGTAAAATTAAGTGTTAAAAATGAGTGTAGAAATGGTGATTAGATCCAGGTATTTAGCGGCTGCGGTGTAGCGATTGAGCGGTCACATCACATCCCACCATAGAGCACAGCCGACACGCATATGATACGCCACCATATCACAATTCTATGCTTCGTTTGTTCCATTATGATAGGCGGTGAATTCGTGTCATATGCCTAATTATATCGCACTAATTTTACTGTGCTTAATCGATAGTCGCGCTTGCCTGCCGCTGTAAATAAAGCGGTTCGTAGGTACTCCGCTAAATTTACTTAACAGAAACTTTATTTTGGGAAATCGATTTCGTCAAACACTTTTTGTCAGGCGCATTGTTTTGTTCGGCCTTGTACGGACGGTGATGGATCGAGTGCACTCACCACTCATTATTACATTGGACGCATAAAAGAAGACACTACTTTGTTAAGAGGCTACCAGTATTACACATGGGAATCACCAATCAAACGTTGACGTTTCTGAGATGTACGAACGGCTGTAATCAGTCTTTCTGCGCATTCGAACACGATGCATTGTGAACTCGTCAGTCAAGTCAGCCAGCCTTATTCTTGATACCTGCTACTACACTTTTTCTTTTTTCATTTGAAGAATATTGGAATTTAATTAAAATTCCTTAGATCTCACATCGGCGTAGTTTGATATTAATCATCGGGATGCAGTTCTAATAACGTTGATTAAAATACGATAATCATATTTAAAATACTTGTACGTCTCTTCAACGTAGACGACTGGTTCATTTATCATCTTATAGTTATATTGCTACCCAGTTCTAGGTAAACAATCTTATGTATGTACCAGAAGTTTGTTCAAATATTTACAGTTAATTAACTTTACGTAAATAAAAAGCACGTTGTGTTTTTGTACTATTAGAAACATACCATGATATGGTTATTGCTACGAGTTACAGCATAAGTAAATCAAAATGGAATGGTCGTAGCAAAGGGTTAATTATAATCTAAGTCGGGCCTTTTCCCTCGTGTAAACTGTAATCTGGAATAATTCCTTACGCAAGAATTTTCTTTATCCTTATAGATACATATAGTATAAACCTTGCAGTGGTAAGTCACTCTAAATCTCTACATTATTGTGTCTTAGTAAGACTTCAAGATATTAAGTAGTCTTCGAGATGTTGGTAATAAAAAATTGTAATTAAAAAAGTTTTGTTTGTTAAAAACCACTCACTTTGCTTCAATTTTTTTGTAGACATTTGTAAGGTCTAGCGTCATAGCTTATACCTGGTTTTACTATAGAGATGCAGAGATGGTAGTAGGTAGTAGGGATCTATAAAATATAATGGGGATTAAGTCTCGTTGTTCGCGTTGAATCTATCCTGAAGAGTCGCTACCGACCAGTTCTGTGAAGCGGCTTAGATTGACGGGAGTCTCTTTGTGTTTAATGTAACGTGGGCGCCGTTAACATAGCGGATTTTATCTAATGACTACGTATTCCTAGTAAAGTTCAAAATTTCATCCCATGAACATTACATTTTCAGTTGGCAGTAGAGTTGACTTCAAACTAAAACTGAGTAAGAACTATTTCTGTATAAGATAACCTTGCTCTGCAAAGTCCTGTTTGTTCCTAATTGGTTCTCTCCTCTAAACGGTGGACGCCTGAAGCGTACTCCACCACGCTGCCCCAATACGGATTGGCCGAGGGGTTAACGGCTAACCCAAGTGCTTTAAGTCCTTTGAAAAGGGTGGTCGTTTCCAAACGGTGGGGATTGTCAATAAAGACTGATACTAACTAATACTAAACTTGTAAGAACTCTGTACTGCCTGCTAACTATATTATGATTGAAAATTTGTAATTGTATATGGACCAAGTCTGAAATAAAAATGAATTATTATTATTACCGACTGTTATCTAACCAGGCGACCAGACCGACGGCTTATCGTGCCCTCCGAAGCACGGAAGCGCTCATGCATTTTTGCAACCCGTCCAACTGCCAGCCGAGGTTAGCGCGGCTTAACTTTGTCAAGCAGGTTACGAACAACACTCGCCGCGCGACCATTATTGTTCCTAAATGTCCTCCTTACTCGGGGATCCAAGGGATGATGATCCAAATTATATTGCGTTTGAACTTTCCAGCACCATAAATTATTTTTAAGTTTTAATTACGTTGAAATATCGTGACAAAGCGAAACGATAATAAACTTAGTTAAATTCATTTAGCATCATAAATTTTGAATCATAAGTGACATAACAATAAAGAAGTTAACGTAAGAATTAATTATATGTAATCTGCACGGTACTATAATAATCATAAATTACGAATAGAATCGGATCAAACGCGGTAGGTCCGACAACAATGTGCGAAACATTTAAAATATCAACAAAGGAACTTTTGACGTTCATAGTACATACTCTACAACCAACTGAACTTTGCAGCCCTATAACAAACTGTAACGCTATTTTCAACCTTATGTCTATTAGCAGTGGTTCATATTGTGTGCAACTGGTTGTGAATATAATGTGGTTCATAGTTGTCGCTCGCGCCAGCTGGCATACCGTGGAAAATCGATTTTCACGTGAGCCCGACGGATGTCGCATCTGCGCGACTGTACCGCTCCGACACCCAAAATACTCGACCACCGAAGGGAAATCATGGGGGACTATTATATGGCTCATAGCAGTGCAATAAACCATAATGAGTCAATAGAAGTCAACATTTGTTAGTTCTATAGTTAATTACTTATCCACTTTTACCTATCAGTATCTAAAATCTATGGAGACTGAGTCTGATGAGGTGCGCGTGCCTCAGAGTCCATTAAAAATGTTTTTAATTAATCAATTTTCACTTATAATTTTCTACTAATATTATAAATGCCGAAGTTTGAATGGATCGATGTTTTTGTCACAATGACGCAAAACCTACTGAATGGATTTATGATGAAATTGTATGAGAAAATTAATTTGAATACAAGATGAGAACAAAGATTCCCTACTTTAAAAAAGTGAAACTCTGAACGGGATGAGTACGGCATAACGAATGTATGCCGTGCGGAGCCCGTATCAAGCCCAAACTTTAAAAATATGCTACTACAATCAGAATAGAATAGAAAAAAGTTTATTTGCGACAAGTAACTACACATAGCAAAACACAAATAAACACAGAAACACCTATATAAGTACAAGTAAATGAGGTATTATTACTCAGTTTATTCACTAAGTGCAGTTCCTCGCCCCAAAACAGTATCCACTCAGCATTAAGCTAGGGTCACCCCTACCGCTAGTTTTCTGTGGAGCCTGCAGGCAATTCAGCAGCTCACTTATCTGACGCGTGCTATCCTTAACGTCCTAATTGACAGCTCCCGTTCCGATCTATTAGCGGTACACCACATTACTGACCGCACCAACAGCACGGACAAATCAACAAAAACAGTAGTGTGGACCACACGTGGGCCGGGGACGAAACCGTCGATCTATCACCGTTGCGAATCGTTTTAACGCGAAGACGCAAACATATAATCGCTCGTTCCATTTGTTTCAAGCCAGCCGTAACCGGGGTTTTAAATAAAAACATCAAAGGGGGTGCGTAAGAGCAAGCCCGAAGGAGTAATTATTATGATTGGTCTCGCTTTACCGGAAATAGTTTGTGTCGCTATTAATTTCGTGTATTTTAAAGCCACCTTTGCGAAGGTTCTCGTCTGCCCAGACAAACTGTCGTCTACAGAAGACTTAGTTATGTGAGCAATAGGAGTTCGGGTTGTTTGTAACTAGATACTAAGTTTACTTGTTAGTTTCTAATTGAAATATAAGATCCATTCAAATTCAAAGTTTACTCTGGCAGCGCTCTCGTTGTTGAAACTGAGAAATTATGTTCATGAAACATGTACATTCGTTATTATATTATTATGTATATTGTTGCATTACCTACGTATAAATAATGTTTATTCTGTTTCCATATTTTTTTTTTTATTATGCATAATTACAAAAGACCACTACCTAGTAATGTTTTCAAAGTCAAAGCGACCTATGCCTAGTAGTAGGGAAGTGATATGTCGTTGGTTATTTTGATCGACGAAACCTTAATCAAGCGCCCTCATATCTGCAGGATTGAACTGGACTTAAAAAGAGTCCAATAAACATTGTTACAAAAAATAAATTGGAATTAACAAATCCTTCACCTAAGTAGATCAAAGAGTTTGAGGTACAACCGTAAAGTTGTGCCGAGCATACATACAAGGAGCTCAGTACGATTTACTTCGTTTGATATATCTGTGGATTTACCGAATACCGTTTGTACAAGAGGTGACTATCTCGAGTAGCGAAGTATCAGTGGCCAGCTCTGAATACGTAATACCAAAGATTATTAGTTACTTCATAACAAGTACCAATGAATATTATCAACTTTTAACTACAAACAGTACTAACATACAATAACAGTCCGAACTTGAACAATCCTATTAAAAACGAGTACTGACTATTTCATGGACGGACCATCTGAGCTATCCACATTACTAATGTCCCTCATTACCTGGCAATGCCCAAATATTTGTATGAAAAAGAGTCAAAAAACAGTTACCAACGCTCGATTAATAATACCAAACTTCCCACTAATAGAACAGAGCAAAACGCATCAAACGCGAGCGCATCGTAGCTAGCCGCTATCCGCAGGACGCACCCGCTCGGCGTGACGCATCGCGATTTTCACGCATCCATCCCGCGCCGCTTTGTCACAAAGGAAATTAACAGCGCGCCCGTGTGCGTGCTGTTTGTCAGTACGTGCGTACCGTGCGCAGAAAGAATCTTACTAATCTTAGAAAATGCGAAAATTAGATTGTTTGTTTGTTAGCTACGCCTTCATGCTTTCGTGAATACCATACAACCGATTTTCTTAGAATAAGGTAGAGAGATAGTTTGAGTCACTGATAATAAACGCTTACACACTCACACCCCCGCACTAGGATTCCCTGTGTTGCGGGCACATACAGAAAAAAACACAATGACAACACACGCAGGTAACAGCTACTTAGTCATTATCATCAACAACGGAAACAGTCCACGGCTGGACTAAAGGACTGTCCCAAAAATTTGCTCATAATCACCACGCTGGGCAGGAGGGTTGATGATCGCAGTAGATGGTAGTTGCTGCACAGAGGACGCTGCTGCGTTCTGCTGCGTTCTGCTGCGACTAAGGGAATATAACGATATTCCCTTAGTCGCCTCATACTACACCCGCGGGAATAGTAGGGGTGGTGATAATTGTATTATTTTCTGCCGTCACCACACGGTACGCTAGTACGAAATAAAATCAAAAAGTATATATTTTATCATGAGTTGTACACTACACAAGAAAAAATATAGTGATAAATCATTTTATAAACTTAAATATGAAACAAATAAATAACCAGTATCGCGTTGCGGCGATGTTATAAGAATGATAGTCAGTCAAGTTGAGAGTGTGTTTAAACTGACGTTTAAACTGCTACCAAATGAATGAATCGATACCATTTTTGCACTTGGGGCCAAACTGTGAGAGTAAATTAAAATATAAACATTAATAAAATATGAATTATACATAGTTTTATCACGTAACTTGTAAATAATGTTTGTAAAACTACCACTCAATTCCACTGTTTCAATTTAGGATCTTGGAGATTTCGAAGACCTATGCCTGATTTCAGTCACCGTAAGGTGCTCATCACTGTATCTCTTTTAGGTAAGTGTAAGTGCTTAAAATATGTCTGGCGCTATCGTTTATGCATAGTGGCAGAACGTCAAGTGTTTGCTTTCTCTGAACGGACCTGCCTTTATCAACCTACACACTATGTATGCCACGAACACCTCTGGACGTGTTTGTTGTACTTCGATCGCGCAAAATGTATGATGTTTTCATTCCCTCGGAAGTGTGTATTTATTTTGGATGTAAAGTATCCGTTGACCATCTCCATTACTCATACTACCTTTCTATCAAATTGTATGATGATCGGTCGTATGGTTTTGCCGTGAAGGCATATCAAACAAACAAACCAACAAATTTTCGTATTTATAATGTTATTAACTAGATACTGCTTATCACGAACTTCCAATAGAATTAGAGAGTAGCATAAAAATTGAATTTTAGTATTTGTTTGTTGACAGTACTTCATCTATAATCAACCGTCAGTATGCCAATGAAGGAAGAACCATTGTTATGTTGTTCAATGAAAAGTGCTATTTGAGTAGACGTGAGCATTTTTTGTGTGTTTTAAAGTAATTTTCAGCAGATGTTCCCATTTGATCGATCAGGTTTTCGTTAAAGATATATATGTTATATAAGGGTCTATTATTTCTGGAAGGCATGAAATTATTTTTCTGATCCGAGCCCTTATATATTAAGTAGAAGCAAAGTTGTTGCACACAAATTATTGTTATATTTTCCATGGTTGATCGTTTGATAATGTATGAAAATGAAAATGTTTACTTTATAGTACGAGTATAAATGTGAACGTGTGTCTGTTGGTTTGTCTTCTTGTCACGCTGTCTTTGCATATGTACTGTTCGGCAAGGTACAACCGCCATGTCAATGAAGCTTAAGAATTCAAAAAATATTTATTTCAATATATCGCTAAGAAATTTGTTTTATACCGAAAATAACCAAAATTACGACCGAGTCACATCACGAAATCTTACGAGCTTCTCAATCAGTTTATTACTTGTGTGATTCATCGATAGGTTCTCGTGTCCATGAGAACAATATCGGGAAAAATTTCTCAAATAACTTGTTTACAGTTGTGTCCAAAAAAATTTTGTGGTCGTTTAAATTTTACGTTTCGTTACTTGAACTGCCAACGAGTTCTTATCGACCGAATAATGAATATACGTCTTTGGTTCCAATTTCCCTAACCGTGGGAAAGGGAACCGTGCTGTTTATTTTTCCATTTCGGTAAATTTTACTAGGTGATTTTTTTGCAATACACCGATTCGCTTGACGAAACCATCGGTTCTACGCTTTTGGTTGATACTTAAGTAAAAAACTTTAAATCTTAGTTTAGCGTACTCTGGTTAACTAGGGCATATCGATTAAAAAGTTCATCCTCACTTAATGCGGTTTCTGTTCATTGAATGCTTTTTTTACTTTTATATAACATTTTTCCACCAGAGGTTTACACTTTTATTTATTTGTATTGCTTCTCCAAAGTGCATTCACCTAATGTAAAAACAGAACTTGACTTTTTATTTTCTGAGCCATGTTACCACTTACTTATTCATTACCAAATCTCGAAAATATTTTGTAAGTTTTGTTAATTGTTAAAACAATAATGTTATCCTACATTCATTCCAAATAGAATGATATGTTACCTGCCTACCAAGGTCACAGGTTTCGTGTAGTCGCTCACGAAGCATGTTCCTGTTTACACGCGATACGAAGCGCAATACGATAGCGGAATTAATATTGGTTATTAAATGTGTACTAAAGTGCCTCTGCGATTGACCCTCGTAGAGTCTACTTACCCTGATGATTTGATACAATGGATTACCGCAAAGTAACGCTTGATACAATTAATTAAATGGGTACTATACTTGTATGGGTGCGTGTTTACAACTTACATATATTTGCATTTAACCCATTTTTCTGTAACGCGATGTATGAGCGTGCCGTATTTACCAATTTGCTTAAATCCAACAGTCTTATACCAACAAAGTTAACGAAAGTTCCAAGGCGTGAAGCTGCGGGAGCAGCTAGTGTTTTAAGTTAATTAAGTAAGTCCTTACCTAGACGATTACGTTATTTCACTACTTGTACATGTAACAGATAACATTATTTATAATAATAGTTATTAATAAAACTTAGCGGGCGCTACTTGTAATAAAGTCATTATGTCCAATGAATAATATGGCTACCTTCTGTAGTTTCACCTGTATAATAGGTCCTTACGGCTCTAAATTGCCAAACAGTTCGCAGACTGCAATTTGCTCCCTACGCAATTCTTGTCTCAGATTTCTTAGAGGCAATTCGACTAATCGTATGCAAAACGACCGCCTTCAGTTGGGCCTGACGTTTACCATTAATATATTGGTGAGTTTATGCATTGCCCAGGTGGTCTGACAGTGCCTACATGGGCTTGAAACCTGCCCAAAGAAGTCGGGAATAGGTGAAACAAATTTCAAAGGGATTTGGAACGCGTTATGAGGCACTGTTCGCGCGAAGCAGCGTCCGTCGGTTGGCAACAATACGCCGATAAAACTTATTTCACGTTGCTCCCCTTGTCAATGTTTGAGTAGCGAGAATACTAAAGAAAAATCCGCAAATACTTCAAACACGCCCACAGTTAAGGCGATTTGTTTGAGCATATTTATTTACGTAGAAATAACGTTTTACGACTACAATATTTTATTTAACACCGTCTTTAGATAGCAAAGCCTTTCTTTGCTATCTAAAGATACTCGTAGCAGCTGCGACAGTTTCTGTTTGGTAGTAGACCTGACTGACAAACTATGAGTCCTGAAACTATGAGTTCGATTCCCGGCAGGGCTAGACATTAGTTCGACAGATAATAAATGACGTGTCTTGGTCATTTCAGATGTTTTGCTATGTAAGTCTGCTACTCGCGACATCCAATCCTGGTATGGAGGTGTGCGTAAAAGTATAATAAGAAAAATAACATTTCGGTTATGCGATAAAGACAGTCAGTTGGACCTTGGGGTAGATCTAAATTATCATTTAACGGTCCTACTTACTTATAAACGTTAATTAAATTTAAGGTATGAATGACTGATTCATTAAGAAATCTTTTAACTTACAATACAATACAAATATACTTTATTGCATACCATACAAACAATACATTGAATTTAGAGGTAGAATAACAACGAGTATGCAAAAGGCGAACTCGTATAAACTTTATTAAATTTTAGGCAGTGCATAAATAGCTCTCATATTAAACGACACAGGGAGGTTGTTAAGCACATAATAACTAACAAAATGGCGGCGATGTAACAGCCGACTTCACAGGATGCCATACTGTCAAATGTATGTTCACTGTAAAAAAAAAGATACAGATGACTGTTGACATTGACACTTGATTTATTTGGGTATATAATTACAGATTATTAAAAAGACGCTTTCACTAATTCATTCGGTTTATCAGCAAGTGTTGCGATAGTCTAAATATTTTTCGTTGATTAACTAATTACATTCTAAGTAGTGTTTATAAGTGAAAAAAGTAAGGGATTGATTGACATCCAAACATTTGTTAGTTAAAGACTTACATGTCATGAGCAACGATTTTTTATAAGTAACTTGTAAAGTTGTTAAACTAAGTATTACTTAAATTTGAGATAGGACCACTTTCTTTGGGTCATAACATTACGTACATAGCGAGTAACTTGGAATTTCGTTGATGTCGCTTAAACAATTCTCATCAAGGCGTAAAACGGCCTGTCGTTCTCACATACTGACGAACATTCACTTAAACGCCGCATGTCGCCATAGACCTCGTGACAAACGCGAAGGGAATATAATAATGTAATTGGACGTTATATGCTGTTATTCGCTATCCAGTCGCCTTTTATCCGTTACGTGATCTTGTAGCCTCAGACGATGAGAATCCTTAACGGTACATTGCGCTTTGCTAAGTTTGCCTAAAAGATTGTACTGAGAGCATGGCTCTGACCTTTTCCTTTTTCTCGTAATGATATGTTATTATGTTCTGAACGAATAAACATTTCAAAAATAGTTAACGTGAAAAGATTTTAGTTACGGTTATTTTTTATAATAATAATAATAATAATCGTTTATTATTATAGAACAGAATACACAATGACATGTCATTATACAAAAAATTTACAGTTTAATACATAAATGAAAACAATATGAAATACATACATACAATATCCTCGGATCTTGGTCGTTATTTGTCATATTATGCTGTGTACTTGCTATGTACCCTGCAGTGCACCATACTGCGAGGGGATGATTGTACATCAAAGCGTTTTTCAACATACCCTGAAACATGTTGAAGAAAAACTCAAGAAAATGCAGTAATTTGTATTCTTTTGTTTAACTGTTTATTTGTTCAATTTTAACTATGTCCAAAGTTTTCCATCTTTTCAATTATAAAATAAATCAGCATCTACAACCTCAAACCGAGCCCTGAAACTCACACACCGAACACTTACCGTAACTCTAAACTTACAAAGATATTTTGTTTTAATAGTCTAAAATTACGATATCCTAAGATAAATGAGCATAAAACAATATGAAAATACGACGGAACCCCAAGTAGAGTTCAGAGGCGCCGACGTCTGTATCATATCTCATAATCGGGAAGTGGGATCATAATAAGGGGCGATTGTCCCAAACCGTGGTATGACTTGCACATTTGCCATTCGTACGACACAAGGGTTAATACATTTAATGATAGTCGCCTATTACGAGTTGTTAGGCAAACGACATAGAACGAACCGACGAAACGCATTCGCTATGCTGCGTTAGAGGAACTTTTGTATCGATTGGGTGATTAAGCCTTTAGTAGATGTCATTTGGCAATTGCTAGGATGTGTCATACCTACTCATTACACCCCGTTGTCATTAAGTTCTACATTACATCGTTACCCTTACTTATTATTATTAATATTAGTATTATACTCTGTACTGCGCCAAAAAAAAAATACAATGTGCAAAATGATAAATGTACAAAAGGCGGTCTTATCAGTAAGTAGCAATTTCTTCCAGACAACCTTAAGGTGAGGTGTTGTCGAAAATAGTTATAAAAAGGGTGGGTGCACGAAAAATTACAGGAAAAGGAGTAATGTTAGGTAGAATAAATAAATAGGTATAAATACTTATGCTGTTTGCACTGCGGCATATTGGTGATGGTAAGAGAGTTACCACTGATACACGCATTGACCCTGCCTAGTGGTGTTTTATCTTGGAATTCGAATCTAGACTTATTTTCTTCCGTTTTATTTTAATGAGACACAGGATACTATTTACAAAGAAATCATTGGCTAAAGTTTATATGGAACAACTAATTTTAGGCGAGCGGAGCCGTGGGCAAAGCGCTAAATAACAACTAGTTTCATGTACAAAGTTAAACTAGAACCACCAGTTGAAAGAATAATATACAACTCAGGTGAGTTGGTGATTTTTAACGGTGTTGATACACCGTTAATTGTGTTTTACTAATTATATGAACTCTTAAAGGGGTGATAAATAAATATTGATAATATTAATAGTCCGCTTAAACCAACATTGTTACAGAATGCCTGTAGCCTGTGTGCTACTTGCATTATGTAAAAATAATCAAGTCTCGTATTCATTACGCATTTAGCGCCTTTTAAGCGTAGGTTCACACGAGATAAAATCGCCGGAATTTTTCGTTGATGTGATTTTGCTCTCTATTTTTCCAAGGCACATTCTATCCATTTTCGTAGCGCTATTACGTCACTTTGTCAAAATGATGAATGGCCTTTGTACTCTCCTATTCGTCGATGACATTGTCATATATTATTTTCAGGTTTTAGAACATTTTCATACCTACCTTTGAAGTAGGAGTCTCAGTAATTTATACCTTCATTAGCATACTTACAATCTTACCAATTAATTAAGCTGGACTGACTTCAGTCAGGATGCGGCTATATTTCAAGAAACTGACAAATGCGTCCGCTCCATCACATCGGATAAAATATTATTAAAACAAACAAATGAACAAAAAAGATATCTTTTCGAAAGAGCCGAAATCAATGTGCGAGTTCGGTACGTTGCTGGTAGTAACGCGTCAACTCCGAACAGGCTTACGGTCTTCGATAACGTCGGTGCAATATCGGCTTTGTGTTTAAAAATTTAGGGTTTAAAACAGGTTGTGTGGATCTAAGACAATAAGTACGAAAGGTAGAACGGTTTCGTAGCAGTAATTTAATGTAACAGTTAATATGACAGCGGGCATGAGCATGCCAGCGGGTCGTCCGTGTATTATATTTATGCACTCACACCTGGAGGTCTACTCTGAGTATTTTATTTTGAGTTGATGTCTCGATGTTGTAGACCACTCGTACGTATGTTGAGGCCGATAAATACGGGCTATTAATTACTGATTGTGTTACAGTTTTGTTAATTCATCGTGATTAATGCCAATCCTTCACTTTTTTAAGCACAAAGGCTTGTTTTCTTTGTTGACGCTTTTGTTTGCGACTTCCAATTATAGGGACTATCAAAATAATAGTAGGTGTTCGCTTACTAATTGTTAAGAGGGCTATTATATTTCGCTCTTTATCTTCATCTATCTCGCTCGCACATTCTAACATTTTCAACGATTGTATAAGTCTAAGTAGACTTTTGAAAGCGTTCTTCGATATCACTGTAGACAATAAAATTACGGACATTTGATGTATATTTTAATATTCGTATACCTAGTTTCTTATAGAGAATAATTGCGAAAACAATTATCGCCATTTTATTCTATCAAAAATTACTTATATGAAAAAGAAAATATGTCTTAAACGTAAGTAATTTTATGGCATGTCCATCTCGCCACAGTATGGGCAGTCTTCAGAGTCGGCCTTGCCTGTTGCATCAAGGTATGTGTTGAATAACCCATGTCCACTTAAGGCCTGCGTTATCCACCTGTCCACTTCGCCGTGCTTCCGTTTAATCCAGGGGACTAGCTCAGGTATGAGCTCTCATGTCAATGGCCCTTTTCCTTAAGCTTACCTACATCTAACTTTAAGTCTGTTATGTAAAGAGTAAGTAGTAATCTAGGTAACTAGTTTTAATTTCCTTTAGCAACTTGTTAATGCTGTTTGACGTTGAGACAGATAAAGTGTTCTGTATATGTATTTTGTAAACAAGCAAGAGTTTTGTTGACATGTCTTTCATGAAAGATTTCATGTCAGCCGACCATGGGCCTAAAGTTCCAACTGCAAGCGCCACAAATTCATAGTTCACGGATAGAGATCTTCAAAAACAATAAAAGGTGCAATAAAGTTTAAATAAATATTTATTTCTTTCCCCATAGTCCTTATTACTAACGAATACTGACCAACTAACATTCCGTGACTAACATCTCCAGTTCCTTTTACGGTCCTATTCGAGGTTTGTCACAGATGTCATGGGCGGCAGCGGATGGGTGGA
>DWLO01000814.1:0-17627 GCA_018245335.1 Dalla quadristriga | reverse complement strand
CTTTATTGTTGATCTGCTGGAAAATGATCTGCCAAGTTCACTAGCGTCCTCACAGCTGAGGTGAAGTTTACAAGCTGCTGCCATGCGGATAAGTGAAAGGGTTTATGGCTAACCTGAGTGTCAGAAGTTTGAGACTTACCAAAAGCTTCTGACAAGGCTTAACGGCAATTACTCGTATCTAAAGATAACGGGATCGACAGCCTGACGTGCCTCCGAAGCACGGAAGCGTTCAAGAAATTTTGCCACTGGTGAGCTTGCCGGCGCGGCTTAAGATGATACCCCGGTTTGTAGTGTGTTTTCAATTCCCTTAATTTCCTTAATTTAATGGATTATTTACCTAATTATTGTTGAATATAATATGTTTCTTGACTATAATCTAAGACTATGATCTAAGTATCCCAAAAAAGGACAGACGATAACTCGACGACTTGACTCGACGAAATATTCTCGAGATACAAATATTTTTAAGAAGACTAATTATTTTCTATTTTCTGTGCCACAAGTAAGTGTGTAAGTAAGCATTACTAGTAAATTCAAATTATTTTCGAGCGCACGCTCACTATAGCCATCTCACCATTTACGTACATGAACTATTTGCATCACTGTCATTTCAAATCTCCATAGTCCTCTGTGATTGGTACGTGATCCTACCGCTTCATTTTCAAGTGATAGTGCTTAGAGGATACCTGATCGAGGTATCCTCTACCCACCGCGCGACCATGAGCGCTTCAATGTTTTATTAGACGCCTGCATTTTGTGCGGTTGTTAAACGAGCCCTTAAATTATGAACCAGCGCCGTTCGCGTAACGAAGAGACTGATGTTGGAAAACTTTAATGCCATCAATTTAGCGTCCTCTATTCACGCCAGAGTAATCTGCGAGTGACAAGCGGCCATTTATTGTTACGTTGTAAAGTTGCCTAGTTCAAAGTTCCACTTCACGACTTGCAAATTGTAGCAATTTCGCACGGAAAATTACATTTTAGTTAGAGCTTAAGACAATGTCCTGTAAAGTACATTATTCTGAAACGAGATGGCTGTGTATTTATGCATGTGGATTAAATATTAATTTAGTATGCTTTTAGAGGAGGATGAATGTATTTAATGGATACAAACATGTGGAAATAGTATTTTTCAAAGTATGATTTTAAATTTTTAAGTATGATTCATTATGATTACACCGGTCAACAAACATTTTTGGAAGGCGTTTGTGTGTGGCAGAAATGTCTACCCTACTGGGAATTTAACTAACCATTCGTCAGTCAAGGGCACTGTCACCGTTTCGGGGAATCGTCTGTGATTGTAAATACAATCATATTGTCTTGTTATTAAAATAGGAGTGCTATTGAAGGACCAGCTTCTTAATGTGACATTGTAAAGTACTCGTAAGGATTTCGAGGAAGCACTTTGATATTGGCTAATTTGTGGTGAATTATAATTATAATATATTCAACATAATAATGTTACATTTATAATTTAGCTTAAATAACGATCTGCGAATATTTTTAATCTCAGCATAGTTAGTGTCGTTTTGTTCATATTATGACTAACGTAAAACTTAAAACTGAAATACTGAGTGACCTTTGTAAAATAAAAAGGTACCTATTATAGAAAAAAAATGACCAAGTACTAGTCGTAAATCGTACATAAAAATCAATATCAACACACTCGGAAGGATTTCATAGATAATCCCCGATTCAACCCTCCTATATTAACCCGTTTGAACTAACGACTTCACTATCGCTCATGGGCACACACATGCGACTGACAGAACTGTTATTACATCATTAATAAAATTACAAAACTCAGGCCCATGTGCCGGGCCATTCTAACTTTACGGCCCTATTCGGACCATCCAAAGGGTTGGCTAAACTTGGCTAGAGGTTCCAAAATAGCATAGATCAGTAGGATTTTCCGGAATTTTGTAGCATTCAAAAGTTTTAGCTGTTTATCTTCTTCCCCATTACATATATTATGATATATATTTGTGTTTAATGTCACCATAACATTATAGTCATGTTGTAGAAATATTTTAGAAAACTTTCGATCACCGGCCACCATTTTAAGTGGTTCTTCTCACCGACAAAACATAATGACATTGATGACCGCCAAACGCTGTTCGAACAAACGCTCGTTACTTCCCTGTAATAATTAAACTTTCTTTTTAAATGTATGTGTCATGTTTACAAAAATTACAAGCAAATAGTAGAACGAAATAGCATTAGAAAACCACTGAGATTTGTATTACATGCTACTACTGTATTCATAAAATCGTCATCAATCAATCAATCGTAATGTATAATAAAACTTGTATTAAATGCTTTTACGCTATTACTGTATTAATAATATCATCACTAGGCAATCAATCGTTATGTATCACTCAAACTTTGGACAACGGTTTAAAAAAATTCTCAACGTGTATCGGCTCGTCCTATAATTTTACAAATAGTTGGCCATGCTAGCCAGTGTGCAGTTGCCTTAATTAAATTTGGGCAATGATCATCTCTAGTTTATAAGGACGTTACGATTTCAATGTGTGGATTGAGTGAATTAAGCCGAATCACGTTTGTCGATGCCTTTATCGCGTGTTGCAGTGAGCTGTTTCATTAATTTAATGTACTTTGAATCGAATAAAAGCAAATGGATCCAACTCGTTCGGAATTTAAAAATCTGAAAAGCGTAGCAGTTGGAAATTACTTAGCGAGTCTTTGTTCCGTGAATAATGTGGAAAGCAATTATCTTACAAGCGCTAACAGCTTAATTACTATTTGCCAGACAAAAAAATAAGAATAGATATCTTTTAAATAACTGTCTCTTTCCGCAGTTTCTTATAGAAAAAAAACCTACTTACTTTTGCTTCAAATACAAAGTTAAAAGATTTTTTAATGATTTACTACAGAATGAACCACTTTCTTGTAATTTTTATAAAAGCTTTCTTAATATAGGTACGCGTTCAATATAAGGATTTATTTTTCTATATTTTAAGTTTTGGGTATTATTATCCCAATAATAATAAGTTGTTGATGTTTATAGTATTATGTACATAAATAAATAAATATAAGCATAACAATCTCACGATAGAACTAGTGAATAAATAAAACCTATGTTACCAACTTCCAACGATCCTTGATAAAATGAAAGGCTTCGGGCATCTTTTTTTAAGCTCTTGTCTGCAATTTTTGTTTCTCTCTCCTCGTCCCGTCCACTATAAGCCCTATTGTTCTTTCAAGAGTCGATAGCCTCGTCTGGATATACGCGCGTATAATACATTTTGAAAAAATAAAGTATCTCTTATTAATTATTATTTACCTTACGTATTAATTATTTATTTACATTATATAAGTACAAGGTTTGTGTACCTTCTGGGACCTTACACGTAGAATTTTTTTAGTGGATGTGGATCATCCATCATCCATCCATATAAATATGACCATCCATCCATATATATACTCGTAGTATTCAGGCGAGTACTTACCCGAGAAATAGTAAAAAATGCTAATTGGACTGTCGCGACCGATTTTAATAAAAACTTAAATTGCATTATAAGATTTTTGAAAAGAATATTTTCTTAGCAAGATATTAAGCCCGACAATTGTATTAAAAAAACACAACCTGAATTTTTGCACCAATTGAGTGTCGCTTGTTAGTATTCACCCTATATATATTTCTACTAAGAGAACAAAGGAAGACCAATTAAACACTAAATTATCACTAACTTTGTAGGATTATCAGTTTGTGAGGAAAAACGTATTTCAGCGCGGGTGGAGTCGTGAGCGATAATACAGTTTATAATAATAGTAAGGAAATAAGAATATATCTATCATTATCAACACATAAGACTCAAATAAAAACCTACGAAAAGGGCAGGATAATATACGGTAGCCCTTATCCGGAGTGCCCTTAATACTGCGCTTAAGTGGGCGAGCCAGAGATGTTCAGAGGCTTTTCGGGCCCAACACTTCTAAGCCTTTTAATATCGCCCCCAACGCTTCAAGACCTTACACGTTACTTAACTTTTTAATGGCATTCGCAATGTTGCACTTGCTTTTCATGTGTAATTGGCGGAATTTAGTGTCTGAGATTGGCTGCACCCATAGTGGCCCACTGCATGGGTCCCTCCTTACAACCGAGGAGGCGTACGTAAAGCAACATCGTTAAACTTTTTTAAATATCAGGTCAAATACCTTTACCTTTTAACCGTAATTTAATTTGTTATTTTCTGTTTATGTTATTCTTTCATTTTGCTTCCCCTACTTCCTCTCCTGTGTGTTTCTTCATCACGTATTAATAAATGCTGATTTCATGTAAACTTTCCTTATGATCTTTCCTTGTGCACCCTACCATATTTCATAGCTGTATTGTTTCACTCCTCATACTGTGGTGGTCCCTCCGAATGAGAAGGCTAGGCCATAGTCCACCACGCTGGCTAAGTGCTGATTGCCAGACTTCACATGCCTTTGAAAACGTGATAAAGATCTCTCAGGCATGCAGTTTTCTTTCACCCTGAAAAGTTTTCCTTCATATTTATTTGTTCTATAGAATGGGACTTCTTCTTCTTCTTCACTTTACTTTTATATAAGTCCTATTCGAAGTTGGTCGATGGGTTGCAACTTTTAAGGTCCAACGCACGCTCCTTTACTACTTTGTTTAAAAAACCTCATCACACTTTTATTCATAATATTACACTTGAACAGAACTAAAGCAAACAATATTCTTTTATTTTCTTCTAATAAAGTAGTTTAAATATAACCTTGGTACGGTATTCATGTTTTAGAAAGGAATTTCATACCCAGTGCTGGTATTTTTCTCCAAAGAATTTCTTCACCCAGGAAAGGTTTTTCAATATTTTTATCCTGTTTTTTATCGACTATATTCAGCGGTGCTTTTGCTTACTTTCCTCTTATGAAAAATTGTTATGCTTAGATAATAATATTAGGTCCTAATATTAGGACCTATGAAGTTGCCGATTTTTAATATTGGCTACTGTGAAGATATCTTTTATTCTACATAGAACTCCAAATTCATATTACTTATAAAATATACCGACATTTAAAAAAAAAACAGTTTTTCATTTGTTTTCCCGCCGTTCTATTTTTCTTTGATATCGCTGTTTCAAATATATCATATTATAATCATGTTGAAGAAAAATCTATGCGGTTTTTAGTACTCGTAGGTCATCTGCATGGTAATATCTACTGGTTTACCACTTAATAAAAAAAAAACAGAGTCAATCCACAAAATAAGTTTTTATGCTATGCTTAGGGGCAAAGGAAGGGGAAGGAAAACGCTCAAGGGGAAGGAAATCAATTTATTGTACCTCATATTCTATTAAAATTTTCACTGTAAATTGATGAAAAAATTTTTCATCGATGGTCTTACCATAAACGAAGCAATTTCCTAAATTGGGAACAAAAACGCCATGAATGTCCTTCAAATCATATTTTGGGCGATAAACAAAACTCCCCTCGATGACGGGGACGCAACTTAATCAAGCAATTAATTGCTAATTGAATTATATCCGTCACCGCCCGTGAGTGTTCGGGTTTTAGGCATCGTTCACACCAGACGTTTACCGCTGTTCAATACATTCGTGATAAACAGAACTGTTCCAAAAGTACATTACAAAGATATGATTCACACTGAACCGATAGTACGTGATGACACGTTATGTGAAGATGCGGACTTATAAACGCTAAATAAACAAATAAACGCTTACACACTTACACCCCCGCAGTAGGATTCCCTGTGTTGCGGGTGGCGGAAACATACAGAAAACAACACAATTTAACACACCCAAGACCCGAGTACAAACATTGATCTGCCAAATTAATGCCTGCCCCGGCCGGGGATCGAACCCGGGACCCTTGGCTCGTCAGTCAGTGTCACTGACGAACGCGCCACCAAGTCGTATATGGCGGCCAATTGTTTTATATTATATACATAACTAGCGGACCCGGCCCGGCTTTGCACGGGTACAATGAATTAATGTGGGACTGTTTTTTCAATATCAGCGAGTCTCATTTAGCAATGAACAAAACGTTATGTGTAAACGTTGCCTTATGTTGGGTATATCCATTTTGTGGCCGGATATAAAATCGCGGTGTATGATATTAGTTATTTTAGACTGTTTCAATCGATTGCAAGCGTTTGTGCCCCAACGGGCACAGGACAATTTTATCGCTTGCTAATGGGCGATCTGGAAGCGATTTAATATGAGTATGCTTTAGTTACCGCCAATTATCATTTAAGTACATTGTACAAGTAAAACTCATTTCATCCAGTAACATTAAAAAAATGTAATTGTTCAGGTTCTGCTCTAATACATTAATGCGTATCCTAATGGACTTAATGGGATATTTGGAGAAGGTAATACGATGCACACTGAAACTCAGAAAATATACCTATTTTTAGCAAATGATGTTAGATAAATTACGATCGATGCACAATAGGTTTTACTCCAAACATACCATCTTTTTTTTTTTTAAAGTATTAAATTTCCCGCTGTACATAAATGTATAATAAACAAAAATAAGTGTTTATCTAAACTATTTTTGATAAATACGATGTTCACTTTGAATAAATATTCCCAACCGCAGTTTCTAGGCTAATATTAAAGGTAGTATGCAAAATGTTCTCAAAGTTCATAATTTGCGTGATGAATTGGTTTATTAAGATAATGAAGTCCCTACGAGGAGGTATCTTGATGAATAGAAAAAGAAGAATAGTAAAAGATCGAACTCTAGTTACATAATGCTTATTTGGCTTCAATAGATATTAAAAATGAATGTGATTATGATTTTTAAAAAAATTGTGTAGAACATACAAAATTAGCATGTAGCTCCACCCATCCGCTGCCGTCTATGAAATCCGTGACAAGCCTCAAATAGGAACGTAAAAGGAAGAGATATCAGTCCAGTTAATACGAATGTCAATTGGTCAGCGTTCGTTAGTATAAGGACTATGGGAGAAAGCACTGTTAGTCCAGTCTCGCGAAGGATCGCGAGTCTGTAGTTAGAGTCAAAGCCGCACAATCTCTCTATTTTGTAAGTTCCGTGTGTTTTACACTTAAATAGCTTCTATGTAACTGCAACATGGAATATCTGCACAATTTCACGATACTATTGGTCACCCTGAAAAATTATTGTCATGCATTCTCTATATTGCAGCCATTATTTTGTTAATAATGTTTCCATCTTTCTTTCTATTTACGGTAAGGAAAATAACGTAAAAAAACCATAATTCCTGAGTTCTCCACATATTTATCTTAAAAATTTTGAAGTCTACAAACACATAGTCAATGTGGTACCCTTCTCCATACTTCACCAGAGAAGAAGGTGATGTGTGGAAAAGGTCGCTACTTACATTTATTATATCACTAAAAACTTTTAAAAAAGGCGTAGAAATTGCAAACAAAATATGCTTTAAGGCTGCAAGTAAATTGTTTTACGGCGTCTACACGAGAATAGACAATCTCCTTCTAAATTTTTCTAGCAGACGGTAATTACTCGATTATGTTGCGAAGAACTACTTTTTCTCTTTGGTGCTCGGGGAGAACGCTGATCAGTTAACTTTAAAGCTCATTAAAATTGATGGTTCATTCAGATGGTGTAGATTTCCAGACTTGCGGAAAATTAAAACGATACCCGAGGCGACCGCGCACTCCATACGCCAGCGCCATATACCATCCATTGAAAAAATATGCAAAAACTAAAATGAAAGAGAAAAACTTCCAGTATTTTCGTGCATTTACTTCCCTGTAAAAAGTTTATCGGTCTCATGGACGCGCTGTTGTACACACGTAATACACGCGGTACACCGGTAATACTTTAACATTAAGGTGAGTTAATTAAAAATAATTTCACGCGATGAAAGTAACAAACGAGCACGCAATTTGTTTACTGTTGTCCATTGACACCTGCTATCTAACTCAAACAGGGTTGCAGTAGTCTAACAGTGCTAGGAATAAGGACAGCGTGTAAGATAATCTGTTAATATCAGTAAGTATTTAGTGTTCGTTTGTACAGGCAAGTCTCATTTGAAGCTGGTCACAATTGCTACTGCTTAGGACTGAGATGGTCGCCTCTTCTATTCACAGTCACTTCTTCAGACAGACAAATTGATAAAGCAGCTACTTCACGGCAGAAAATTTTCTTCTGTAGTTTTCTTAATATTCTTAGCTTAAAACTGGACCACAAAATAACAATTTTAATTGAACAATGTTTAATGTTATTACTTATAGCTCTTATTTTGGGCTAGGCGAACCATGTCTAAATGGAAAAATTACTTGGTATAAAAATGTCTCCGTTCGTCTGATAGCATCGTAGTCTTTCTACTGCTTAGTTGCCAACTTGTTGACTTAACTAAGTTATCCTTAGAAGTGAGAACTTGCAATAAGTACCAATGCAATTACGCAGTAAAGTACTTATTGTGTGTAAACAATATAGTACGATTTCATTTTAAGTGGATACACGGCTATACTCAATTTGATTTATCTGGATCGCCCGACTAATTTTGGTCCAAGACGTAGGCTTTCCTCAGGAGTGGCACCAACGCCCGTTGTGCTCTGCGTTTACTCGCACGCCGCGCGCGGCTTGTTGCGGCCGAACGTTGTATGAATTCATCGCCATAATTCTTTCTTTACCCTCGCAATAGCACTTACGAATCCTTTAGTAGTCAAAAAAGTACGATTTATTGAAACTAAAAACAGAATTAATAGAAGTATAATAAGAATAATAATACACTTTATTATACACAATACATACACGATACGAAACTAAACTAAGAAGCGATTTCTTCCAGAACAACCTTAGGGTATGCATTAGTAATCAGATGTAGATGACGGAAGCGCGGTGTACGCTATATGCTTTAATATACATAAATATTATAGGTATTATAGGTATCGGTATTTTCATCGAAGTATAGGCAGCAACAGATTCCACAAAAATGCCGATGTACAGGATTTATTCCATCAGGCGTACTCACGTTCGATTTATTCGACAATGACACTCGAGTTCTCGCTGAAAAGCACGTCGGCCATTACGTGTTTAGCAAGACAAAGTGGAATGGCATTCACAATAGCATGTATTGTATACACTAATGTGAACTGTGCACGGTTATCGGGCAGTTACAGACGGATCGAGCGGACCGCAATCCAGTGTTAAATACCCGCCAATAATGTACTTACGCCGAGTGTCCGGCCGAGATTTGGTTTATGAATTGGAACCTCGGAAATTGAATTGAGACAACAATGGTTCGGATACAATATACTCGGCCCGACTTTAAAATTCATTCAAATTTTAATTTAATTACGCCTGGTTCAATGATGAGGTCGGATGATGTGCCGACTGTGTTAAATGTTTTTAACGAACTACTGATAATAATGTATGTTTGTAGAAATTTGTGGTGCGTAATTTGTATATATTTTGTGTGATTAATATTATTATGTAAGGTGCACTGTATAAAAATGTCTTTTGTGAAAAGTGTGTTTCTACTAAACACCTAACCATGAAAAACAGGCTAAGTTGCAGAATCCCGATCTATGCTTTAGTAGTGATGTCTACAACTACGCCAAGTATGCTATTTATTCATCGTCACTTCACTCCTACTTTTATAAGTAACACTGCTCTTTTATTTTTATTCCTAAGACTTGGCAAGTTTTCTCTGTTCTCTCCTTCTCATCAACCAAGTAACTTATACGTGAGTACAATATGCTCATGATGTATTTCATCCACCATGTTTTGTCTAAGTTTGTTGCTATTTAAGTAAGGTGATAAAATAAAATGCTCACATGCGTAATTTGAATTATTTTATTAAAATAGGTTTTCGAAGACCAATACAAAATTAAAATCGCTAAAAGATCGTGTTTATTGTAGTCGTGTCACGAACACTTCACAGTAGTTTTACTAAACCATATCACACTTAAAGTAGGCCTTGAATAACTTTGCGATTAGTAGGTAGTTCTTAAAAGACACCTTGCTGTACATTAAAATAATAAATTAATTCACAAACAGTTTCATAACTTTGGTAAAGAATGTTTTAACTAAATCAGTCCAATGTATATTTGCGTATTTGACATGACTTTTATTGACTTTTAAGTGTGTCAATAAAACTTACACATTGTTTATTTTTTAAATAACTTATTACAATTTGCACTGTTTTTAACAACCTACAGTTTGTGCTATATTTTATTATGATACAATTTACGAAAAGTATCAAACGTTATTCAAGACTTTAAAGGAAAACTCTATCGTAAATTATGATACAATTAAATGATTTTACGTGTTCACTTAAATTTTATACATAAACATTACGTAGTTACAATAGGAACTAGAAGGAATTTACATACTTTAAAAATTGCATTGAAAGTATCTAAACTACTTTGTATGGCACTCTTGATTCTATTGTGCGGTAAGCAAGATATCCAACGAGAAAACAATGTCTAAAGAGTTTATCGTATATCGTTCAGTACATTCTATATAATATCCTCTCGTTATAAAGGACCTCTACAATCGTGTTTAAATCAAGTGAAGGTATTTTTTTCTGTCCCCTGCCATTACTGTTGTTTAAAGTAGTTACTTGAATTATTAATTGTTCGTTATTTCAATCTGATCGGTACTCAGTGGAACACCTGCGCGGAGTACATTTGTTAGGGTTGGCACACACTCGCTCTAATGGCATCCCCTTAAAGCCCCTAAGAATTAGAAATATTTTTTTCCAAGCTACAATATTGCGATGGTGCTATAGTCAAACGTGGGTCTTCGGCTGGAAAAACCACAAAACCATGTCCAACCCAACCACCCAAGAAAGGTAAGGCATGTTATGGCAGTTCATAAAATATTTGTTCTAACTTTACTACTGAATAAGAATGTTGTAAGTACCAACCCTAATAAACTGGGTTAGAACAGTGAGATGATATGAGGTCAATATTTGATGAAAAAATAATGTTAACAAATGCCTATGTGTTCCAAGGAATTTTATTTAACGTTGCTGTCGCCACCGGTGTGACCTAGGTTTAAATGAATCTCATACATCGAAGTACAAAAGGCAATTAACGTCACTTTACATATTTACAGAATTAACAATAATTAGAGTTACTGTAGTTACTGTAGGTCAATAGCCAAAAAATGTTCTTAGAAGCTAATTTTCGTTGACAGATCACAATCTTGGTAAATATAACATTCACTTCATGTATTATAGACATTATTGTAAAATTTAAAAGCTGCGTTGAATTGAATATGGCTCAAAGGTCATTTTTAATTGAAATAATTTAAAAACTAAAAACTACAGTATCGTAATTAGCTTTGTGATGGTTATACTAATCACTTTATTTGAGGGATCTTAAGATGTACGGCACTGTTCCTACAGTTTTAACTAAAAGTTTATCTTTCAGACGCAAAGTGACTTTATGTCATACGGAACTAATAAAATACCGTTAATCAAAATTAAATATAGCGTTATATTCTTAAACCCACAGTAACTATTAGGCCATAATTGAAAAGACAATAATACAATGATATAAAATAATTTTACACAAATAATGTATTACTTCATTAAGCTTGTACACATTGGTGTTAATAAATTTAGTGGAAAATGTGCTGCGGCCCTTAGCTATATTTAATTTAATTATTTGCGCCTCCATTCTTGCGATTGTACATGCAAATTTGCGCAAATAATAAAATGTTTTTCTAATAATAATAATAAATTTTCACCATTTATTACAGATGATATGCAATGATTCAAATCGTACTATATTGTCATAACAAGTGTTAAAACTCACATCACATCAAATTACGTAGATAAAACATTCATCTAGCTTAATTTGATCTCGTATTCAAAACTCCATTGTTACATAACCATTACTAGTGAAGGAAAGTCTTATGGCACATACAAGTAAGTACTACAAGTTTTTTAAACATTATGCAACATCAATCAGGACCGGTAATTCTACGTGTCATGAACAAAATGTAGATTACAGGCGATTTTTGAAGGCTGCTAAAAAGAGAGTTTCTTGAGCTGAAAAAACACGGCTCAATCAATTCGATACACCCACCCGCACAATTAGGATAATGTTTTCAGACCCCAACAAATAACCTTACTTCCAAATTTTACATTGCGATTGCGACATTAATACTTTTACTGATGGATACCTACCTAATTGAAAGTAAATCAATTGATAACACTTGCAAGTTAGTAACTGTTCTAATAAAATCTAACAATAAGCTCTTTATCTTTTGAAGCGGGTTAGAATCGAAATAGTTTGAACAGAGCCATATAGGTTTTTTAGCAACCCGTTATAACAAATATAGTTTAATTTCAACATAAATACTAATATATTGAATGCACATCAAAGATACTACAGCAGTTGACCATAGCTTCGAAGTTATATTTTCTACTCGTAACTACACTACAGTGAACTAATTAAATATTTCAAATTATTGCCAAGCGTTAATTTGTTTCAGTTTAATGTTTTCCATTACGATTACACTAATGATATAGGGTTACAAATTCGTTTACTGATATTCATATGGACATAGGAAACGTTTACTATCAATCCCAATAATAACACTATTTACAATATTATTCATTCATTACAATTAATGTTGCTAACTAAGTTTAAATATTCTTACAATCAGCTCTCTTGTTAATAATTGTATTTACAGTAATATACAATCTTAACTCTTAAATTTATTCAAACGATCGACTAGTTATAATAATTTTTTTAAAGTATATAATTTAAAAAAATGCGTTAAACAAATTAATAATTTTATAATGCGTATAAATTGGGCACAATATTATTTATTAGGCCATTTATTGAGGCTATGAGTTATTGTATAAACACTACAAAAATCACTTTTCCAAATCACTTAAAAGTCAGTAAGCCGCGAGTAAATAATTACAATTCCATTTCACAGTCAACCGAATCCACAAAATACCAATCCTTTCGTCCTTTATATGACTCTATTTACACAACGTGAGGAAGAACTGTGATCTGTCTTATAACTCCACTAGTATTATTATAGTGCACACTTATATAAAATTTCGGTCTATACGTCCGTTTGGCACAAGTCGCCGAAAGCCGGCAAGGCATGATACTACCGAGTCACTGAATCCACCCGTGGATGGGGCGCTGGAGGAGGATGTATTGGTGGGCCTTGGGAGACCCCACTTAAAACTGTTTGACCATGCCTGAATGACGTTAGCCGAGCTAACGTCCTAGTGCCATCGTTGTCAAAATTAGGCCTCTCGTACTGATGCTTTGACCTTTGCCTCTGCGGCTGCATGGCTTGCAGTTCATCATAACCACCATCTCCTGCGTAATTTTCATCATCTGACTCATCTTCACCAAAAGCCCGATACGTTGTTTCAGTTTCTGAGTTCTTTCTCGATCGATTGATTGCGTAAGTTCTATCTATCAGCGACTGAGTCACGTCTGGTTTCACGTTTTTATCCATTTTTCGTTCCTCCAAACTTTGATTATATCTCAGTTGAGATTTTTGAGCCTTGTCTAGAGAAGGTAAATCATAAAACTTCAGAACATTAGGATGGCCTTGAAAATATTTTTCACTGTACACATTTCGATTATAATAGCCACCATTACTCGCTGGGTAAAGTTCTTCGTCTGGTGCGTATCTGTTGTCAAAGTTATCCATACCTTTACCGCCTGGAGGAAACCAGCCCTGTCAAAGATAATGTTATATAAAAAACGAGACAAAAACCTTCAATATTGTTATCTAACAATATTGTTTAATCACGTTAAGATACATAATGTTAATATTTACATAATATATTTTAAGGTAAGCTACAGTTAGCTGACCAGCCAACCAACCAACGGTGCTGCGACATCCAGTAAATTGTTTATATTAATATGTCATATACTAATACTTTGTTAATTTAATCGTAATCTGCCTCACGTTTGCAAACATAGCGTTCAAAATGTGACATGACTTTCAAAATCAGAGTAGAGTAGCATTACAAACCACAGAATACTGTTACATAATATAGCACTCACCAATGAACTGACGCATTGCCTGGTATTAGCAACAAGAGTAACCGAAGCGTAGGCAGCTGGCGAGGTTGCGGTTTTACTAGTATTCCATTCGTTGCCAGTGACCCGTGAAGATGTCACTTCAGCGTATTCCGGTAACGGTTGGGCCACTTTGTCGTACTCGGAATTCACCTTTTCTTTGCTTTGATTTGGCTTATTACCAGACACGCATAGGCCAGACTGATTTTCCATCCATAGCAAAGATTCCGTCTTAGTTACCGTATTTTTATTGTAACAACTACTAAGCGGATGAGATAGAGAAACTGCTGCCTTTATGTTCATTTGTGTGACTAAGCTTGTTCCATTCGAATCTAAAACAGAAATACTCTTTTTTCAATGTTCGTTTAGATCTTAGTTCACTACGGTCCGTAGCTGGACTGGATATTTTTACTTCAAATACAAACGTACTCGTTTATTGAAAGCTTAAAAAATATCAACGGTATATAATAGAAACAAAGCGAGCAAAATTGGCTTAAAGGTAACTGGGTAAGTCAACAAACGAATCGCCTGGAGAAAACGAAATAAAAACATTTACATTTACGGGGTCTTTATTTCTCGGATTTGTATCATTCCTTTGTATCCCGAACGTGAATGCAAAGTGAAAGAGATCCACTGCGCTCGCGAGAGGGCTCGTGCTACCTTTCAACTCGAAAGTAATCTAGCACCCCTTCCGTCGTCGCATGGCAAAGCCTCCATCAAACAACGCTCGGCACCCTGTGCCACCCTACGACACCCGTGGAATGTTTTTAATTTTGAAATTCTGATGCTGATTCCACAAAAATGTAGGCAGTTGGAGATAAGCCACATGGTTTTGTTTATTTTAAAATAACGTTATGCATTACTTTTTTATTTGAAAACAATCGATAATAAAACATGTACATGGTTTAGAACTCACCATAAATATTTGGCAGTGCAGACTTTTTGGCAAATATGTTATGTTTACGTACATAAATAATAGCACCAATCATAATAATCTTGAACAATACAATTGCTCCAATCAAGAAATAAAACCATGTTTCCATTACGAAATCACCGGCGACTATTGATACTTCACTGTTATTAGGATACCTGAAAATAAAAAAACAGGAGTCAATAAACAGTGGACAATCATTAAAAATTTTAGTTAAACAATCATTTTAGTTAAATAAAAAAACTTTAAAGTGGAATATGTGAAAGGTGACGTATCATACCTTGATAAAGGATCCAATCCAACTGATCGTGAATCAATGTTTAAGTAGACTTTTTGGCAGAACGGACCCAGACCAACTATAGTTTCCGCCGCAATTTGAACAGAGTAGCTTACTCCAGAAGTCAAATTAGTCATAATCAAACTTGTAGCCTGTTGGACCGTTGTATTAATTGCTATCATAGATTTATTCGCTGGTATATCTAACCAGTTTAATACAACGTTATAGCCGGTTAACACACCATTTTGTAGATGGGGCTCTGGAGGAGACCATTTCAAATGAACGGTAGTTGTGTTCACAATAAACATTTCTATGTTTATTGGAGGACCACCGGGCACTAAAAAAATAATGCAATTAAACTTATGCATTTAAAAGTAAAACAATCAGTATTATATTTATATCAAATACATACCATCATCTAAAGTTAGGGCTGTTCTGGAATTCGACGGTTTCCCTTCGAATTTCTTATAAAAAGGTACGAGGAAAAACTCGTATCTCGTATATTCTCTCAAAGATGTTATTTCATAACCAGATACGTCGTTGGAATGCAAAATAGTTTTCATCTCAAAGTCGTTTGTTGTATTATCAAGGGGCCGAAAATATATGAATAGTCCTTCCAGGTAAAAAAAGTTTAATATCTCCCACATCAACTTTATTGTCTTTGAATCGATCGGTGTTGCCTCAATCAAGTCCACTATATTATCTGTCATAATATTATTCCTATATTCGGTATTATTGGAAAACGTTGTTGACTCCCAGAACGAATTGCTGTTTTCTCCAACAGTTATAGAGTCTGAAACTGGACTTGAAGCGGATAAACCATGAGAATTTTCCGCTCTCACAATAAACATATACGTGATGCCAGGTATAAGGGATTTTACAATATATTGTGATTGATAGACTCTTTTGGCGACAACAACCCATCCACGTGAATTCCTCGGTGTATTGTTTCCCGACAAAGATTCTCTAGAAAACATTTCAACTTGATACCCAAGTATGGACGATGATCCTATTTTATTATTTTGATTCCATGTGATTGTAATACTGGAATCGGTAATATTGTAGACCAGTGGTTTGGTAGGTGGTCCTGGTAGTGCGGACACGTCAGCAGCTCTAAAAAAATGAATATTTGGGTTTGTAGGACTATCGACCTTTAAAAGTCCACTCCATACATATTTTCCATGTTGCGAAGAAGCGACGCATGTATACGTTCCAGTATCGGTTTTGTCTAAATCCTTCAATATTAGCGTCCCGTCGTTAGAAACGTTTCTTTTATGATTTTGTATTAATGCTTCCCCTTCGAAATACCAAGCAATGATTGGTTCAGGTGTGCCGATGGCCGTGCAGGGGAAAACTGCCATCGATTTTATAGGTAGCGTTTGGTTAGAGGGACCGTTTGTTATGATTGGCGGTGGGCGGTCATCGTCTGAGGTCACGCTTAGTTTTCCTCTTATAAACGAACTGCCAGCAAAATTGACCGCTGAACAAACTATCGTGTTACCGGTATCATTTTTATTCGTGTCATTGATAGTCAAAACAGTAACTCCATCCAGGACTGTAGATGCATGATATTTTCCTTTCGACGTGCCTGGAAATATTATTGTTCTGTTTCCTTCTAAGCTCCAGAACATAGTAGGTTCTGGTTTTCCGGAAGATGTGCACGTAAATATTGCTGACGCTCCACTTTCTGCTATAATGGAGTTTGGTCGCAAAGTTATTGAAGGCGGATCTAAAATGAAAAGACATGATTTGTAGAAATTAACAAAATAACTTCCATACAGCATGATCTCTGAGAACCTATTTGCGAAAATAATCGCGTGTAAAGAAACTTTCAAATAGTTCACTGTAAACCGGTCACGGCATTGGGAGACTGGGAGACAGGGAGTTAAAAAATAAACACGCAATTTTTCTTATTTTTGACAACTTACCATAAACTGTAAGATAGCCGCTTGCACTGACTGCCCCAACGACGTTATCAGCTTCACATCTATATTCTCCTTCATCAGACAACACAACATTATCTAATTTCAGGCTTCTATCATCTAAGACCTTGACACGACCCAATGGCATGTTACCACCACCGGGTGTTCGCCGCCATAAAACATCTGGAAGTGGGTCTCCACCAACTCGACATTGGAATGTGACGCTCCCACCAGTCTGAGCCACGACATCTTCTGGACCCGCAATCAAGTATGGTTTTACTGTTAAATAAAGAAAACATTACACAAAATGTCATTTTGTAATTTTAATATTATTGTGTAAATAAGAGCTGCAGGCTGATTGTGTAACTTGAAAGGGATGGGGAATGCTTTCCCCATCCTTTTCAGTTTCGCATTGATTCGCATTTATGTGATTTTTCATGCAAATTTGAACTTTAAAGACGTCGGATTCGCAATCA
>DWLO01000813.1:0-17627 GCA_018245335.1 Dalla quadristriga | reverse complement strand
TGCACAGGTCTGATACATCTTTGGCTAAGAGTTCTAATTAAAAAACCGTTTGAGATATTGATATAAAATATAGCCTATGCGGTAAGTTGGCTACAATCCTTGAAAATTTTATCAAAATCCGTTCAGCGATTTCGGAACCTATAGTATAAAATGGGGAATATGGAAAAATGATAACGAAGAGACAAGAGGGGGAATAGATAATGCTCAAGATCATCGACTGCGAAGGCCAGGAAGGCTGTAAAGATTTCACGACGTCTACTTGACATGAGATAATTCAAAGAAATTTCTTCAAAATTCGGAACAAACATGTCGAACATTTTGTTTTGCGCAGCCATGACAGTAGAGCTAAGGGGTTAACAAATTCTAATAAAATTTCAATGATAATGTATGCTATGCTAGCTTACTCTTCAGCTTCTCATAATTTAATATGCATCAAGAAACGTCATTGCATGCATCATGTCGTTTCACAGACACACAATTAAAAGATCGTGTCTCTGACATCACTCGTTATGTTATGCGTCTTGTGACATTGAAAATGGACTTCAGTCTAATAACGCTCACACAGCATTACCCATGCAGCCTCGACAGCTACTCCCATCAAAGACACAACTTTTTGTTCGATTTCGTTCTCACCATCCTCAATATTGTCAGCTTACAGTCACGTACGTACACATACTCAGTTTCGTGTTTTTGTTCAGTGTTGGTTAGGATGGTACGTACGTTCCCAGACAGGTAGAACTAGAAATACTGGGTTTTTGTTAGGACGAATTGTTGTTTATGGAGTTATGGGACCACCTGCCTTATATTGATAATACAATGTTATGAATTCATCAGCCAAAGATTTTAATTTAAAGGAAGATCTGATTTCGTTAGTTGCTTCTGTAAATCATTCTACGCTTAGCCTGTATTTAAGAACAGCCGAATTATGGTCAGCCTTCGACCAGGTCGACAGACAACTTAGAAGATACCGGGAAATCGCTGTTTTCAAATGGAACAGGACCAGACGGAGATGCGCAAGTCCAGCAGTGGATCTTGAAAGGTTCATGAAATGGTGGAAATAATTTTGCTAAGCGAAGTTTATTTAGCTGCGTTGCGACATGACCCGACTCTTCGTTATTCAAAATAGTTTTATAATAGGTAAATTGATTACGCTGAATTCGGCGATCCGATGGACGGCTAACGTTAAAAGGACATGGCGCAGCAATTCCTAGTCACAATTTTATTGGTAACACGGGACATTATCTAATGCGACTTGGACATAAATTAAGGCGAGTGCAACAAGTTGGCTTTTCTCCAATTACTATCAAAGGCAAACCACAAACGTAACACCGATGGAGCATCTCAATTATGTAAGAGCCCTCCGTCAAGCGGGCAGGAAGGCAGCACGCGACATATCTGGGACGCTTATATAAGAAACATGCAGGGGACGATCTTTATCTAAAGGAGGCAACACACGATACTTAAATCTTAATTTTTATAAAAGATTGTCTAAACGTATCAAAATGTAACAAATACGGTCTGGGATCATAAAAAGCCGTGTAGGCGAATTTCGATTTCAAGTAGATACTTCTGCGGATGAAAAGTATGCATACGGTCCTACTAATAATTCGATTGGATTTTTCCTCCCCCTTAGATAGATTGATAGATAGAATACTCTTTATTGTACACACAAAGTAATTACAGCAAGTAATATTAACTGAAGACACAGTACAAAATGCGGTCTTATCGCTATAGAGCCTTACCAAACCACCACCATCCAAAATCCTGGTTTTTAGAAATACATAGAGTTGTCTATCAGCGCCGTTGACAGACTCCTTTAGAATGAAAGATAGAAACATAGAAAATACTTTATTTACCGTCAAAGCTACACAGAAATAATAACACAGAAATTTTGACAAATAACATTAACCGATCTGGAGGTAAATTGGAACGCATTCAGTCTATGCTGTGGTACAAGACCTTAATCACTGGTTTTCAGTCCGTTGTAAAGTTGTAAAGACCAGCAAGGCCAACAGCAACCGTTTATAAAAAAAAGATTTCAGTCCATTGCATTTTAAAGTAGTTCTTTAGTTGGTAAAGTCCATACGTGACTCATGGCAGAATTTAAAAGTAGCAATAGGTCTGCTTCTGACGTTAGTCCAGATAAAATTGGTCATTTTGGAAGTTAGTCACAGATGCGATGTGTAACTCGCCGAGACAAAAATACTAACCGTCCGCTGATTCAAGTGTTACGTCACACACACATGTATGGTCGGCATCACATGTGCTCCATGCTCCGGCGTGCTGAATGGGTTTGCTGTGTAAACCGCGATAATCGTATGCTAATGTATGCGCAAACGTATCCCGTGTGTTTACACCTTGGAACGGCGCTGCATACGATAGAAACGCATTCGAACATCTCATTCGCTGATTCAAGGATTACATCACCCGTACCGTACACATGTGGGGACTGCTGTCGGCCATTATGAATATTTACAATATCCTGTGAGTAAACATTGTCCAATACACTTCCTTCGTGTTGCGATGCCACGGGAATGTAACGGGAATGTGCCACAGCGTAAGATCTTTTCCAGGGCTGTTGATTCACTTTACTCGATATTTTTCTGGTAGTATCATATCCTTTTACTACAACCAATAATGGCCCACTGCAGGGCACGGGTCTTTCCTCACACTGGAGGAGGCCTAGAGCGTACTCTACCACGCTGCTCCAATGCTGGTTGTTGGAGGGGTTAGTGGCCAACCCGAGTGTCGGAAGTTTTTAGGCCACCCGAAGGCATTTGACAAGGCTTAACGACTGTTATCCGATGATAAAAACCGGGATCGACGGCTTAACGTGTCGTCCGAAGCATGGAAGCGCTCAAGACATTTAGCCTCTAGCGGTCACCCATCGAACTGCCGAACGGAACCGGTGCGGCTTAATATTCTCAATAAATTACGATTGACACTCGCCGCGCCACCACGAGCGCTTCAGATCATCTCCATTATCATTTATGTCTTGTTCTGTGGTTTCCATTTCTAGATTTTTACCCAAGGTTGTCTGGAAGAGATCGCTGCCTAGGGATAAGACCGCCTTTTGTGTAAATTGTATTTAATTTTCTTTTTTACTTTATTTCTCTTTTTTGGTGCATAATAAAGAATATTTTTATTGTATACAACACACTGTTCTCACAATCATTGTTATATAACGCTAAGGTTCGTTATATTTGATGATCATATTACATATACATACATACACCTATGATGACATTGTTGAATACCGAAAACATATTATTCCAAGTTAACTACATGGCTATTTCTTATAAGAACGTGTCATAGTACGTTTTAGTTTTAACGCTTAACTTAGTGTTAACGTATGTGTAAGGTAGGTACGAGTACATTGGATTTCGTAACAGACTGTTGTATAAGAGTATCAATATTTGTCATAAATTATGCATCGGTTGCCAATTAAACGTACGCTATTTATATAAATGTCAGTAAATACGCTGAGAAACTGGGGCCTATTGACTTAAGAGAGACATAATCACGTTATCCCGTAAGACGCAGTTAATGGTAGATACAACGCAACCCGGCCTGGGCCGTGATTACACCACATTACACGCTTCGGTAATCCAATAGTGATGTGGCGCTATTTTTAGATCTGAGACAGGAAACCTTAAAGTCCTTAGACTAAGGTACTTAGCACATAATGTTTCGTAATCAATGAGTGTGAGGAGTGACGACATCCGATGCCGTTTACACTTATACAAGAGGCGCCACCATCTGAGACCATGGAGACTTCGAATAGGACAAATACTAAGGATTAGTAATTGGACGCTTGCTACTAACAGGACTAACTTAGACTAAGAATACTAACTTCCACCTATTACTAACAATTACGTATGTAATTTATTGTATCAGGGGTTCTCTGCGAAAATCCATTGGAACAAAGCTACGTTTAATCCAACAACGTTTTGTAACTATTCTCCAGCAAAACGTATGTTGGTGTATGTTTTCATTGTTGCATGTGCATGTTTTCCTATGTGGCCTCTCTCACACAGGAACACATGTTTACCACCACCAGCACGTGTAGAGAGTAGAGTCGTAGTGGTCTACTTACCCTGTTCATGCCCTGTTTTGGAGCGAAACACGGTTGGTGGTGGTATGTATATTGGAGGTGTATATTTTCATTAATTTATATATTAGAAGAGATCGGTCGTACATAATCTGTACAGTTAACATGTGATAATTGAAATCATGCGATCTGGACCGTTAGGTTAGAAGGCGCTCTAAGGCGTGGTTTCACCTCGACTTCACGCACGCGTAAATGTTAAAAATGGCCGAAAAGAACTAGCTAACTGTCGCCGAAACGCCGCGTAACATATTACGTGTCGCAAGCGAGTGAAAAACAACTCGCGGATCCATTTAAAGGAGCGTGTATCAGTAACGGTGTTAAACAGGCAGTAATATTCAAGGCTAATGAGTGATGTAGTCGTAAATTACGGCATAAGGCTTGAGTGCATTAAAACAACCTGCTTTAACACCTCGCAGGGCGGTGCGTGCCGTAATCGGCACTTCGCTCCGCACCCGGTTTTACGGTCGCGGTGGCATGTAAACACGTAACAACGGATGGGAAATAAAAACGCGTCATGCGAAATTATTGCGTTTAGCCAATGAAGTTTAAAATCAAACGAACTTTCATGTAAAGGTCGATTGAAAAAGTTTCGCTGCGATTCCCGAGTGTCACGATTTATTGTTGAAATGAAATGAAATGAAATGAAATGAAATTATTTTGTTTCGTCATAAGGTACAGGCGGCACACTCGACGAATGTCATGAAACATTATTAAAATAAGAAATAAGTTAGTGTGAGCTGGATTAAATTTAAATTAAATTAAATATTTTGTGCAAAAATATTTATTCAGCTCGACTACGATGCGTGCCTTGGTAGCCTATAATTAAGACTACATTTAATTTTATTGTTACAAAGATTCAGATGTAAGTACATAATGTGTTGTCTTGTTGGTTGCCCTTTATAAATAAAATAAAATTACAACCCAGATCGATGGCTTAACGTGCCCTCAGAAAAACGGAGTCAGTGTCAGCTGCCTTGTTCTAAAATGACGTATGTGTATTTCCAACTAATATACCTAATACCTATACAAGTTTGGTTACTGGTGTACATCCGCGGCATCATTGACCACTTGAAACTTAACCCATTGTTAAACAGAGCCGAACATAAGGAAATAGGAAATTTACTTGCTAATGATGCTATGCTAAGGGTCAATCGTACTGTGAGCGATGCTAGAGCGTTGATATTTCAAATTATTAAGTGAACACAAAAATTCGAATAGGCACGATTGAATGACTGATAATACAAATTGGGAAGCATAAATATAATATAACACGAATATAATTTTGAGCTGATTGTTCCAACTGTTGGTTGTAATGCAACCATTTCACCTAAAACCGCACATGCTTGAACAAACAAACAACCAAAAAAACCAGGTTCAAAGATATTGCTAATCTTTCGTATGTTTTGATCCGTATTCCTGTTTTTATCCGACTTCAAAAAAGGTGGAGTTCGACTGTATGTTTTTCTGTGCGTAACGAGATATCTTCGCCGCATGTGAATCGATTTGAATAACTCTTTTTTTAATAAATAGGGTAAACTTTAAAGTTGGTCCCATATACAAAAAAATCCGCCCCTAAAGGTGAAAAATAGGTGGAATAAGAATGTAAAAAGGTTAATTCACTTCCCGCAAGCGGACTTTAATAAAACTTGGCGTATTGGAGATGACCATACAATATTGCGGTGACCTGGAGCTGATTGGTTGATTAAAACGGAAGGCAGTGAAGAGGAACTCCTCAACGGTGTTCAGCAGATACCTGATATGATTCGTCTTGACCATATTTTGTATTAATTACATTTTTATATATTTGTCTTGCAATTTTTTTATTTCTTTTATATAATTATGAATTAATATCCACATTTCTATTAACACGTAGTATACTGTTGTTGTTTCATCGCTAGCTGGCTGCAACCAATGTGTCGCGAGCATTAGATCAACGAACCGAATACAGAACCGATTTACATACATATTGTTCGTCAAGTTTAAACAATACCAGATTTAAAGCGATTTATAACCCAGTTTTTACTTAAGTAAATCCTGTTTTCTATTAATTAACATGCCACTTGTGTTGCTTTGTAAAACCGTTTTACTTGCAAATTTAAGTGTTAAAGTATGAGTTCAACACAAAAAATAAACGCAATCAGGAAAAAGATAGCCATACTGCGTTATCTTCGCAATTATAAACAAAAACTTATTACGAGTAAGCGTACAATCACTACTAAAATTACAAAAGAAAAAAGAATTGAACGATCTTGTAGGAAGTGTATTTTTTAAATGTTCTTTAGTTATTGTAAGGAAATACAACGATCATGTTTTCGTTTCGCAAACAATTACATTAGGCAAGTCGATGGTCGCGGAAAAAAGATTTTATTTATCGCTAGGCTTTGCCGGCCACTTCGCATGCGTTAGATTCCCACACTATCCCACGTGCGTTTTTCCGGAATAAGAAGCCTATGTCGCTCTCCGGCCTTAAAGCTATCTCCATCCAAAAAAAAATCATATCGTTGCTTTGTTGCAGCGTGAAAGAAGGACTAACCAAAAAACATTTTCCCATTCATAATGTTAGTGATGATTATTAACTATAAATCATTATTTTTTTTCATAATATCTGTATGTATGTATGTATACTTTAACGCTTTCTCTAAATTACGAAATTAAGGACTTTTAGTCCAGCACAGTACGCCAAAAATCGAATGCCAAGAACTCTACTCGACACCGCATGAACGTGTAAATAATAAGCTCAAATAGTTCGAATCGGCATTTACCGAATATCGTTCAAATGATACTAATTGCCTTCACAAAAATCGTCATCTCATTGCATCGGACGAATGTGTCCGGTCACGGCGTGTGCGCGAGTGCAGCGACACCGTAACACCGGTTGCACAACGTTACGTGCGTTTGAATGGCTAATTGGCCGACAATGTCGAACGCGAGCGCACCAAAATCGGCCGAGCTGAACTTCGAATTGACTTGACTGACTTGACCGACTTGACCGACTTGACTGACTTGACTGACTTGACTGACTTGACTGACTTGACTTAAGAACACAAAAGTTAGTGACCATGGTCCTCGTCAACTTTTATTAAAAAACACATCAAGTTACATTCTTCTATCTTCGGTAAGAAAAGATCAATATAATTTGTAAAATTGCATGATGCATGAGACTTTTTGATGTGTGCAACAGTAAACATGTAAGTAAATAAAATATATGTAATATTCAAAGTTTTTTTGCTCATTTATAATAATTTTGTTCCAAATTATACTAGGCTTATGAGACACCCCATTCTCTTTCCGTTGACATAAACGAATTGCTTAAACAATAAGGTTAAAGATAGTTCCAAGTCCGTCAGACCGTTAGCGTCACAATCATTCATCAGATCACCAACCGCGTAAACACAGCACAATCGCGCACAATGCTATTCAATCGAGTCGATGGAAAAGTATGAAAAGGTAGAAAAAGGTTGAATGGCCAACATCAATCACCTAGGACACTTTGAAAAGGTTGGCCATTCAGGGCGGTCGCATCGGAACACTTTCACTCGCGATGTCATTATCATAAATCATAAGTGTTTCATATTAAAACCGCGAGACGCTTTTGCGGTGAGAGCCAAGGTCGTAGGCCTAATCCAGCGAGCATTACTCCGAACCAAAAGCGTTTATTTCATACTACGCAGAGCTCGCGACTTCGTCCGTCTGAATATTCAAATTACAGGAAATTTGGAAAGTGAAAAGGGGTATCGACTCTAAGGTCTAGGTAAAAAACCGTTTGAGATAATGAGATTAAACAAAGATTATCAGTGTGCATACGTTTAATTATACGCAAAGTTACTGTACCCTCTACAATCCCTGATAGTTTAATCAAATTCCGCGCGGTGTCGAAGTCTATTCGCAACAATAAAACGCAGATAGACAGACCAAAATTGTGATAATATTTTACATGTATAAGTTAAATAAAGGGTTATTTAGCAATGGGTGTTATTTCAAATACGTCGCTTGAAAGCCATACTCATACGTCTTTGAGAACATCATGGAGAAGTCTCAGACATGCAGGTTTCCTCACGGTGTTTTCCTACATCGAAAGCAGATGATATTAAATTACTTGATACCCACATAACTTAGAAAAGTCATCGGCGCGTGCCTGGGATTTGAACCCCGGACCCCCCGAGTAGGAGGCCGAAGTCTCAACCACTAGGCTATCATCGCCGATTGTAAATAATAAAAACTATAAACAAGAATAACACCTTAAGTTCAAACACACTTAAAAGCAATCATTCTTGATTACTCTACAAAACCGCTTCATAAAAACTCAGTTCGAGATCTGAGATCCGAATTTATCTTATCTCGCACATAATAAGTTTTGTGAAAGAGAAATTTTAAGTAGTTGTGTAATGAATGATTCATTGACTTTAATCCGATTACGGTATGGAGTCGGTCGTGTACTGGCAGATAAGGTAATTTGTTTTTGTTGGTGCTTTTAAATGTTAGCTTTTGGCGTTTAGGGATTTAATAACCCACAAACAAATATAGCAGGGAATGCTTGCAATAAAAGTATACAAGATAAGAGTGACTATACTATAATATTTAGTTGACTGCATAGCATTTAACCCCAAAATACTAACATAATTGAATCACTACGTATTACAGATGGCTTGGGAGGCAACTTTGAACATAAAAAAAAGAAAATTTGTTATAAATTTTAAACATTTTAAAATCTATTATAAAAAATTATCAGCCTTTTAAATTGAATCTTAAACTTAACACTAGTCTCACTTATTTTGATGACATAGAAATCTTGTATAAATATATGAACAAAAAAAAACTTTACGTACTTATTAAAATTGTAAACCACGACACTTGATGCTATTAAGAAAAAAATTACGAGAAAATTACCCGGGTATCCCTACATCTGCCTTACAGAAACCGTGTATTTTCGAGGAATAAGCAGTAGCGTATGTCACCGTCCGGGCCATGTAGGTACTATCCCCATTCAAAATAATCACATCGATCCGTTGCTCCGTCGGGGCGAGAAAGAAGGACAAATCTACAAAACACCCTTTTGGATGTATGATATTATGTAAAATAAACATTCTTAGCAAAACAATACTACTGATAAAAAAACAAAAGTGTCAAATAAAATAACCGACTAAATAACAAATGCGGAACGTGACTGAATAACGTAAGACTGCAGAAATAAGCATACGAGGATGGACATAGCGCCTCACGAAGATTAGTTCATCGCAGTAATTCCTTTATTCTGATTCATCGATCTTTTACGTTTCGGAGCTGAATACTAATGGACAGAGACAAAGCGATGCTTAAGTGACTCATAATAATACATCAGGAAAAGTTGCCAAACTCACATGAATGGCACGAACTAAGTTAAGAACTTAAGCGGTGTTTGATAATGTCTCGAATAAATCTTGATGTGATGCAATAAAATAAATCCGGATGATGTAATAAACTAAGTCAGCTCAGACTTGTTCAGTTGTTATTCAGACGGAAACGGAAATTAAAAAAAACCGTGAGAGATGAGAACGTTGAATCCTTTTTTATTCTCACCTAATGAGATTTTGATGAAATTACACCATTTTAAACACAGATTATCTGTTTTGCAAACGAACGAGGAAACTGTAAGAGACGCGTTAAATAACCAAAAAACAAACAAGTTCAACTAACTGTTCGCTATTTCCTATCGCCTGAACCACTAGGAACATGTCGCAATCGCGGTGTCAAAGTTGAACAACTCCATTGCGGAGAATTTGGCACGAGAAAAATCGTTTATCATAGAAGGAGAGTGACTGGAGCGGCCTTCTAGTATATATATCTATAGCATCTAATAGTATTCTAAACTCAGTAAAATTGGATTGCATCAATAGCTTTTAGGGAATAATTTTATCGGTTATCAACCAAATAGGTTTGTATATCGTAATTAATATTATTCCCTGACTCGTAACAACAGCTAACAGCTTATGTACCTGAAACAAATAAATTTTAAAATTAATATAAAAAGGAAGCTGAGGTATGTTAATGTAACGATTTCAAAAACTTATTAAATAAAATCAATGGAATTAAATTTAACAGTTAAGTAAAATACATGTATTAAGTCGCAACATGGATCAGAAATTATTTGTAAAAGGTTAAAGTTTACACTACAAAGTTGCCGCTATGACCAAGACGCTAAATACTGATATAATTTTGATTTAAATTGGTTATTTGGGAGAACTGTAGAATTTTCGACAGTTCTCATGGCCATTACAAATCAGAAACCACCTTACCGAAATGGACAAATATATTACACAAATTTACGTTCTATAGCAATATATATTATCATAGTTGGTTGATTGCAGAATGCAATTCCAAAATCGATTTGTCTGCTGCCTCAATTATACAATCCACGAGGAAATCTAAAGGGCATAGTGCGGTTCTGTGGTTGAATTACTGATACGAATAATTTTCAAATTGTCTTTTATGGTTGTTATTTCAATTGGCTCTTGTAGCTCCTTTGCTTTGGTGTCTGCCCAAGTTGCGCCGGCTGGACTGATTTTGATGGTCATGCCAATTTTCATCCGGACAGAAAGATGGTGCTGGTATAGTTATAAGGCAGGATTTGTTTTAGTTAAGTCTTTTATTATGTCTGGAATTATACATATGTCTGTCTGTCTTTATACGGTATGAAGCAGAATATGAAACTTCTTTAACTTAATTGAGTGAAGAAGAAAAAGAAGGTTTCCTAGTTTCGCTTGCTCTAGTACCAAAGTCGGGTTAAGGATTTCAAGAGATTATTTTAAATTATTGCACCAGTCACCATAAATCGCACTAACGCTCCGGTCGTGTTGACCAAACCAACTGCGGCCTAATGGGGCTCGTTTACCGATATTCGTCACTATTTGTATTCGGCCTCGAAGCCATTAGGGTCAATTTACGGTGTTTGAGCTCACTTATCTTTCTTAGCGAAGGCATCCGTCAAAGATATGGTTCAACTGTAATTTGTTCTAAACAAGTTAACTTGTCTTAATGGGAAGACATAATAGTAGGTAATAATAGTTCTCTTTATGACCACAAAACACGCGTAAGATTTTTATAATTGTAGCGTTTAATGGAGTATAATGACTAAAGTATACATTATATTGTATAAAAGAAGCAGAGAGGAAACGACATCCACTTATTTAAAGTACAAACTATGAACGAAACGTCTCCTGTTAAACAGCTTTTCCGTTGCGCTGGGAAGGGTACGGTTGTCATTGCTACAACTTAGACCGTTGACACACTGCACGACACGATATAATTTTAACACTAAGTAAGGCATCATCACACGCACACACCTAAAAAAGTGTATACAAATAAGAACACATACAATCTATCGTCTCACGATAGACGATAGTATCGAGTAATGTGTAAACGCTCTTAAGATAATTAATGTAAACGCTCTTAAGATTACGATATTATTATTATATTTCATTACATCCGCACTATTAGGATTTGACGAATATTTGCTTTTCGGCAAATCGATACGAATGTTCGGGATTCGGCGTATCAGCCGGTCGCGCTATTCAAGATACGGCGAATGTTTTGCGTTTCGCTAACTTTTATTCAATTATATTTTAGAGTGAGTGGAGCTAATTAACAGTGAATTTGCGGATTAAAATACCAATTCTTCACCAAACTGCATTCGGGTTAGCTCAAATCCGTGGATTACTTACTTCCACGATATTTACTAAAACAATATTTTAAATAAAATTAAATTTTATATTCTTAACGGTCTTTGAATCCTACATAATTTGAATTGTAAATTGACTTTCTCCGCTCGCTAATAATTGGCAGTTGTTTTCATAAAATAATAAAAAGGTTTGCGTAACAGTTTTCTAAAGTTGTCTGTTACGAAAGTATTTCCTCATTGCTATAATTTATTCGCAGTCAGCAATGCTTTGACATCATTCATAATGCTTTCAAACATATCAGACGCCGCCGTGGACAAATTAAAAAAAAATACAATACATAAATCAAATCTGTTTCGTAAACATAATATCCGTATACACAATCTTTACGAAAATACGTTAAAATGGAACAGAGTAGGTACCTACTCAGAAACTTACATCCCCTATTTTACTGTCATATGGGTGGAATTTAATAACTCCGAAACATGTACTTCTTAAATATTCAACGATAAGCCCAAATACAAAATTTCATGAATTTGTGATCCTTTCTGCTGAGAAGCACTCAGCTGGATAGGTATATTGCACCACTGCAATTTGGTTGCGTTTGATATTTTAAATCGATGGCTTACGATTACGATACAAAACTCGTTTCAAGAAAAGATCATTACTATTAAGTACATTCTTCAGTAAGACCAATACCAGTGTATTGAACCTGCCTGCGAGGGGTTCTGGGTTTGATTCCCAGCTGGGGCAGTCATTTTTGTTGCAGACAAATGTTTGCTTTCGGGTCTTGGTTGTTATTTATTTGTGATGTCTTGTTCACCCGCGAAGGAATGCTAGCGCGAAGAAATATTGTGTAAACGTTTATTTTAATATTTTCCTCGTGCTATCCAGATAAGGTTTTTCAAACTTTTATTAGATGTCCAATTCATCACGAAACTTGCCCTTTCCTTCCACCATTTTTGACTTCTTCATAAACGTTTTCTAGCCAATTAGAGCCGTCTTGTTTGAATGCGCAGTTGGGAAAGGGACTGTTTAAAGTTAAACAATTCTCGTGTAAAAGGCGAGCGCAGCGGGGACGCGCAAGTCACCGCAGACAATGGACACTGTGACCGCCAGTGGGGGCGGTTTGAGGCATAGGATCCCGGCGAATCCTTTTTTATTATTTTGTCTTAATTGTACACCATAAAAATGGATTATACAAATAAATACTTAAAATCTAAGATACAAGGTCGGTCTTATTGTTAAGCAACGAAATGTGAAAAAAGATTTTTAATGTGATTCTGTGCTGCGTGTGACACGTTCGGGACTCGGTTTTTATCGTTAGATAGGAGACGTTAAGATTTTATAGTAAGTCATTCTTCCATACAATCTTCGGACGGTTGTACTCCACTATTTAACGTTGTACATCAAAAACTACGAACGATTTCAATTTGTCTCATATTTATCTTTGTTTATTCAGAAACAGAATTGTAATGAGAATGTTGGTTTGAAAGTCTCCAAACTTATTACCGTATTGTAACTTATTTTCACGCAACTTTGAACGTCAGTAAATTAGCGAAACGAGTATTTACATGCCAAACTCCGAAGAGACGTACTTCATTTATATAAAAAATCACATAACTTTATATTCAATATACCTTCAATTTTGGAGTAATCCCTTTCATCACAAATCCGCACTATTTCATATTGATGTAATCTAATAAGTATGCTTCAGACTGACATCAAAGATGAAAGAGAATTGCATGATAAAAGTGAAGGTATTTCTATTTCCTTTCCGAACGAAAGAGTATCCAACACAAGCAGCCAACTAATGTCACCGACCCGCTACCAGTACATCGCTTGAAGCGTATCCGATACAGTTCGTCCGACCGATATAGTGCGATAGCGCACGGCTTACGAAACGCGGCCGATACAATCGGACTTTCAAGATGTTCGACCGAAACGTACGGTTGGATAACAAAAAGTGCTGTTACGTAAACAGGCAGTTTATCATCGAGCTTTCTTTATCGAGCTTTCTTTGAGCTTCGGACTCGGGTAAGTAGCGACCGAAGGGCGCCAGTGCACGCCTAGTTCTAATTGAGCTGGTTACTCGTGATAGTTTTCATACATTTTTGCGCTCTCCACAGTCTGACTAGGATTTGGTGTTTTAAAAAATGAACAAAAATTAAAAAAATACAATCTGCAAATTTAAAGCTGACAAAAAAAGGATGAATTACGCAGTATCCAAATAAGAGGTTCTGTCGCAAAATTTACTATAATTAATTTATTATTAATTATAATCGTAAATGTAAACACATATTCATATCATATTAATAATGATATTAATAATGAACTTATTTTTATTTATGAAAAATGTTTTTTTTTTTTAAATTATGTTAGTGCTGAGATACTTAGAAACTCACAAACGAACTCATTATCAAACGACACAATGCCGACTCGCTGTGAGTTTTTGTCCGAGCAAAAAACTAGTCAATTAACTACTTTTATTACTGCTAGTCTTTATGTAGCAACTTGACAAGTCGAACTTAAAGGAGGTAGATGCACATTAGTTATAAATACCTATTTAGTCCTGATTGCCGATATCAAAGCGATAGGGTGAAAAGCGTCATAAAGTTTTCGTAGTATGTATATAAAAACTATTAAGTACTAAAGATACGTAAACAATACAGCTGTAAAATAAGGGAATGTGCACAAGAAAAAGACATAAGGAAAATTAATATGAAATCAGCATTTAATAATACGTGATTACGTAACACACAGGAGAGGAAACAAAGTAAGAAAAGTCAGAAACTGAAGATAACAAACAGTAAATATAGTAAAATTTTACTTGATATTTAAAATAGTTTAAAGATGTATAGAAAGGAGAAGACAATTCTATATATAGATTAACAAGATTATACTTAATTTATCACAAATAACTTTTGCATACCAGTTATTGGCTCGCCCATATTCATTCAAACATGATTTTAGAAAAGCCAATATACAAAGCGTATCTTTCGATATCTTTGCCGGAAGCGTGACGTCGGTGCATAATTCCTAATATTAAAGCAAAACAACACAACTCAAGCGAACAAATGGATGTGTGAATACGTAAACAGACTCGTAATATGTTGGCATTACCCAGATGTTCATTAAAGCACATTAATTTAGACTGAAACACTCTGAGATAAAGCTTAAAATAGCTTGCAATCTAATTAGATATTTAAAGGGAGATAACGGTGCCGATAATCGAATTAAGCAAATAATCACATATGCAAACTTGGATGATAACAAAATGATAGCTGGTAATTGGACGGTATACAACTATCCACGTGAAAATAATACTAGAAACTCATATACGTTTTATTCATAGATATAACCGCGAAGACACTCAAGCTTTCTTGATAATTCAATCTCACTCAAACAATTGATGAATTTATTTTTACATCACTCTACCACCGCATAATGCAAGCAATACATTAAGAGTTTAATTATCTAAGTCAACAGTTACAGCTCTATTTCGTCCGGAATCAATAACGCACTGTGTATAAAAGTAATGTACGCGTTATGCCCAAAATTATGAAAGCTGAATAGAATTGTGCGTGACACGGTAGCGGTTCGTGAGTCACGCCGAACAAGCGGAGACATTTCGTATTAATTCACGACGTCACTTCGTGTGGTCATTATGCTCGAGCACAAAAGGTTGAAAGTAGCCTAAATCACGCGCCTTGCCCGCGGAGCGAATGCAGCACGTTAATACCAAAAGATTTACGTGACGAACCGTGAAATGACGTATCTTGTTTATTTGCACAGCATTCACAATGCAACTGTGGGCGTCCCGGGCCGTGTGCCAATCGGAGAAATGCTAAAACTGCAATACCGAACAACGACCGACACGTGGTTAATCTTTTTAGAATAGCGTAAGTTTGCAATGCCAACACAGGTTGCATAATTTTATGACCCAATATAGTTCTAAGCATGTCATTGCTTGTTTCATGATGACCGTAGCACATCAATAGATCACGTTCTCGGGTTGCTTGATCATGTTTATTTAAACGCACTTTAATTTAATTCGATGCCGACTGACCGCAATACATGGATTTTCTATTTACTACATAGGTAGTTCACTAGTGACTAATTTTAGGTGGACAAAAAAATAAGCACACAGCTTAAAAACCCATATCCAGTTGCAAGTGTAGAAGAGACATATGCAAAAAAACGACTGATGGTTTTTTCATCTCCTACAATTATCGATTCTTTCACCAGAACGAAATACCGAGCACTTATTTTGTTATTAAGTCAATTCTACGTTAGTCGTAGAACAATCTCTTTTTTTATGTAAAGAAGATTGCAAATGCCGCCCGTGACGTCTGAGACAAACCTCGAATAGTTCCCTAAAAGGATCTGGGGATGTTAGTTCAGATAGTATAAGATGTTAATAGCAATGTTAGTTGGTCAGTAGTTGTTGGTATAAGGACTATGGGAGAAAGGACTGTTAGTTACTGTAAGTCCTGTTAGTCAATGTTAGTGGTAGTCCGGTTCGTAGTGGTTAGTAATAGTCCAGTTCAAAGCTGGCCACAGATGCGTTGCTATCCTTGAGGACTAAGGTAGTCGTATCTTGTATAAGCGTAAATCTATTACGAGCAGCAGAATACCGTTAGGTTTCGTGTATTCAAACACAACATTCAAACCGTTTAGAGAAACAAACACCTACCACGAAATTCTAAACAAATGGCATCACTCTATCACTCATCGAAAGCATTTCAGGTCGAGAGCCCGAAGCTAAAGCGCCATTCTTTTCAACGTTCAGCGCCTCATTATCGAGCGCAAATGATGCATCGAGAATGGTTTCTTGCCGGTTTCATTGCTTTCATTAGATAATCTATCGCGCGTGGCGTCGAGTAATACTCTTTATCTGTGATATTAATGTGCTTTGATACAACACATGGTAGGAGCTAAAGTTACGTGTAACGCACCCATTCGCCCATTCATTCGCTCGTGATTTATACGTATTAAGATTTTACTGTTACTTCCTACGGTTTGTTTGCGAGGGGATAGTGCAATGCGATGCGATGGAATAACACACTGTGTGGGTATCACAATAGTTCGAGGTAGATAATTGAAATAAACGTAACGGCAAATGATTTACTTGCTTTTTGAATTCAATCTTGAATGGGTAAAAATTAAATATGGATAAAGACAAAGTTTCAAATAGTAATAATAATACACTTTATTGTACACCATCGATAAACAACACATACACGGTACAAAAACGAAGCAAAGAAATACGATATACAAAAGGCGGTTCGGCTGGGGAAGCGAATTCTTCCAGACAACCTTAGGGTATGGCTAACAGTAATTAGATGTAGATGTCGGAGGTGCGATGTACTTTATATTCTGTATTACACATAAATCTATATATATAAAAGGCATATTATATAATACTGTATATGATAACAGATAACATATTATACATACTTACGACATAAATACTTATAAACATATAAATGATAATGCAACAGATGTACAAACAAATGTAACTTTCAAGGCCCGCGACAATCACACCTGTCGAAAACAATAAGATATTGGTGAGACAGAAACGGCCATAAACAAGTAGAAAGTGAATAGGCTCTCACGATTCCGATAGTTACTCCTTGCGAGGCGGGACTTAATGATTCATTTCGAGACGAACTGTCAGGATTTAGCGCGGGTGGTCGGTGAGTTTCACCTCGAAACTTAGAGTTAAAACGAACCGAAGCCACGTGACAAGTAAAAGCGCATACACATCGAATGCTGCTCGGCACTGTTGTGCTACACTCTCGTCGAGACGGGCCTAAGTTCGAAAGAGACAGAAGCGCAACTGGAGAATAATTTGACAACTC
>DWLO01000812.1:0-17629 GCA_018245335.1 Dalla quadristriga | reverse complement strand
CCGGCCTTGCACATACCGGACCCATTGTCCACTACCAGCGCGGCTACTTCTTCGTCGCACATATTGAATTAGTCTGCGAAAGAAAGAAATTTATTTTGACCAGCTGTTAATGACTAAAACCATTGGCAATGGTCGCAATTACTACAATAAGTTAATTTTCATAGCATCAACGTATAGTAATATCACAGTGTAAAAAGTATATGTGTATGGTTAGTAGGCTATGGTAATATATCGTCGGTTAAATAGAAGAGTGACATAATTCAACTTTTTTGAAAAATTATACTTCTACTAGCTAAAGAGAGTCTAATACCAACGGTTTATTATTTGGACAAATACATTTCGAAAATTTTACATGAAAGTCTAATGTCTCAAGACTCATTTCTCTCCTACGTGGTTATCCGCCATTTTTATAAATTAAATAATAAAAAAAAGTTAAAAAAAAAAGGGAGATAAACATATAAAAATCGTTCTGTAATCTTTTTGAATTATGCCACTTTTCTATTTAACCAATGATATATTATAACGATTAAATTATATTAGTAAACAATATGCTAATTTTAGTTTCACAAATCTCGGAAAAGTATTATACTTTTTACGATCTATCACGGTTGCAATACAGTCATTATAAAATCATCACTATCGTAGTGAGGAAAAAATAAAATCACCCTGTATGAAATTAACTTAAAACAGTAAAATTGTGCCTCGTCCCAAAGGCGCATTATGTCTCGATAATGTGAGCTTCGTTTCTCTTCTTGATTTATTAGATATTTACCCATAGATCACTTGTACCGTCATTTGAGAATTTTAATTATAATAATGTATATAGAAGTTAAGTATACCTAGTAAGTACACTAAAAACATAAAACAAAAAAAAAATTTCTCAAAAAGTACAATTAATTTTCTTAGCTATTGCTCAAAATGGAATTAATTCACTATAAATCGCGTAACATGTACTCACGTAGATTGCTATAAAGTATTTTTTTTCCGTATTTAAGTAAGTACTTATCCTTTTTGGGATGCGATGGTAAAAGATTTTTTTTTATTGTGTAATATTTAAATACACTAATATTAAGTTAAACAAATCAAAATAAACAATAAAACTTAGTTTCTTTAAACGAATAATGAGTTAATAGACATGTAGATATTATCCAACTCATAAATTGTTCACTTCACGCCCAGTTACATAACACTGGAAATAATGATGTAATTGATAAAACACGCTGTTACCGGCACGATTAATTAAACACACGGGTTCACGACGTGAATAAACTCAGTAAAACTGTATTCAAATTGGACTTAATTAATATAATTTAATTTTAAACAAAAACTTACTTTTTAAGTATGAATTAAATAGTGACTAGAAATACGGCCGCTACGTCCAGTACGCCACACGAAATGAGTAACTGACTGCGAGGATATAGTATATAAAACACGTCTTATCAGAATTCACACACTATCGGCAACAATATACTCAGCCAATAGCAAGTTGCCTCAATTTTCGTTACCATATATGGTAAGGGCGCAGGCACATAGTTGATATAGTAGATAATAGGAGGTAATAACACTTTATCAGTGATAAGTAATTGATAACGATAAGACGCACTCGTTCTCGCTGGTGACTCCACGCATGATTGAGGCGGCGCGTTATGGAACTATAGAAAATGGTGTACCTACATAACTTATAGCAGACTAATAAATAATATTATCTATTCATAAGGTAATGCCTTAATGTTTTGACAGTTACTTTAGATGTTATGATTTCTGTACTCATAGTAGAAGATAACTTAATTAAAACACATAATGACAGGTACAAACTTATCTAATCAATCGGAACAGCATTTTTATGTAAAATTTGAATACAGTGCTATATTAATTTTGCAGAAATTTTGTTTATTTTTCATATTTAATTTATATTTGACCCTAACAATGAAATAAGAAAGTAAATGCAACAAATTTGGTTACGAAACAGGTAAGCCTGCGTCAATATTCTTAGGTCGGTAGTGAATAGTAGTGATCCCGTGGCGTCTCATACCGAGGCGGCGACGCAGACGTTGACGCTGGAATTTAGAGGTATATCGGCAAGTCCCACATACCCGCTTGAATTCAGGCGGGATGCGTAAATGCATTAAAAAACGTTAAAAAAGAAGGTCTGTACCTCAATCAGCTTTAATTTTTGTATCAAAACCATTGACTTATTTATTATTATTACTCAACATTAAAAAAGAGAGTGAAAAGTACCTACTAAGTTTAAGTCTACCTACTTTTCACTGGTCAAGTCTACTAGACTGACATACATACATAACGTCTCGTGCGCATACGATTTTGTTTCAGTAGGTACCGTTTTGTGATATTTGAAACATTTCGCGGAGCCGTGAGTACGTACTTTCTCTATGAGTAGGCGCTTTTTACTAATTATCATTCCCGTCTACTAGTTGGTGTTTAACCCACATATTTTTAAATATTCAGTTTAACATTTACACCTAAAATGGTTTTTAATTTGCTTTTAATTAGAATGGACTCGGAAGATAACGGTCGCTGAAGCAGTAATGTACACCATTCAAGAGAAATAATTTAATTTAACGAGGCGGTTTTATTCTGTTCCCAATAAGTTTCCAATTTTATTCTATAAACCATTAGTGGTCCTCTGCTGGGAACGGGCCTGTCCTCTCCTCACAGCCTGAACGTACCTACTCCACCACGTTGCTCCATTGCAGATTATGTAGAAAAAATCAATTGTTTTAATAATATGTACGTACGAGTATGATATTTAACGCAAGAATGTGTTGCCTATATAATGATATTGTTACTGTGAGTAATGAGTGCTTAGATATTTATAATAACAGAAAACATAGTTTCACTAAATAGTTTAATATAATATGTTTAATACGTAACCTTGATTGTACCCTGTTTTGTGTGCCATAAGTTATTAATTAAAAATCATTTTTTAAAGGTATAGGAACAATAAGAACAATGTTTAAAGTCTTAACAAACTTTAGTCTATACTTAAAAAAAAAAAAATTGTTATATTTTTACTATAACTTATAACTTCATATTAAAATTTCAGCTTGAAGCTTGAACATTTAAATTTTGAGACAGACTGACTGTTTCAGTCAGACTGTTCTCATGGTCTCGCTCGATATCTGCTTCTACGATGTGTGTTCCAGTCCAGTCATGTTGTATTGTCGGCAGGCTTGCAGAATTCCTGAAGTGCTTACATCTTGGCTAAATGGGAATTATTCTTTGTTCAGGACTTAGCTAGCCTGTATACGATAAAAAAATGTTTATGGAACGTTGGTTCAATCTATATATAAATACACAAAGACAAAAAGTTCAGTATCTTTATCTCCTCTGTTTGTTAATCGATTTTCTTATTTATTTTTGTTTCGTAGCTATTGTAGAGCTTTTGTGTTATCAATAAAAAAAAATTGGGAACGTGCATATTCATAAATGTTTTTCTCGTATTTAAAATTATGATTATGGTCGAATTTCGACCAGCGGGCGAACACAAGTATACTTAAAAATAGCAGTAGTACTTAGCAAATTTTCGGTGGTAAATAAGCGGCGGTTTGATTTGTAAAGTTAACAACCATGAATGGAATAAAGCTAAATGTAATTTAACTAAATGTAATGTAATGTAAAAGGCCACTCTGTCGCGTTGGATTAAACCTGTAATGTTAGATGGATTGTTTTAATAATAATGAAATAAAAATAATTAATACAGACGATGTCGAAAAAAATTAATAAGAAGATTGTTGGCTGAGTTTGGCGAAAAAATGCTGATAATAGGTAAGAATAAGTGTAAGTAATTTTTGTAATTTGTAAGTAATTGAATATCGTCTGCTTTCGGTGAAGGAAATCATCGTGAGAAAACCTGCATGCCTGAGAGTTCGCCAGAATGTTCTCCACGGCGAATGAAGTCTACCAATCCGCACCTGGCCAGCGTGGTGTACTATGGACTAAACCATATCATCCTGAACGGAGACCCGTGCTGAGTAATTGACTGGTGATGGGTTGTGTTGTGATGAAGAATAACATTATAATATTGTCCATGACCATTTTGATATAACATCCAAATACATTTTGAGCCTCAAACTGTCTTACAGGCCTCGTAGCGGAGAACTATGATATATTTAGGCCATTTATCTCACAACCGGTGGCTGTAAACCTCGGAATCCGGTCGTTGGCATTGCAAGCAGGGTAAACGAACTTGAGGGTGAAAATGTGCGACAAAAATATTGCAGAAATACGTACCTACCTACTTTGGATAGATACCTAGTGTTACGTATTTCGAGTGAACTTTTTTGACATTAAACATTGACATCTATTTGACTTTGACATTTTACATTAAAACAAGTGAATTTCATCGTGGTATCTTTATTCACCTAGTACCTATATTATGTTATCACCATGATTTAATGAATTATCAGTAAGTAAGGCCTTATCATTTTCTTACAAATAGATATTTGTAAGAATTTGATTAGTCCTTGTACTATACTTGTGTTACTGTAAATAAAATTATGTTGATAATCATAATTAGTAATAATATGACTGGTTTTTCCTTGATTAATTCCACAGAAAAGTAAATCTCGTTGTTGGCTTGATAAATTCCGATATCAATATCAAAAGTATTTACCTACTAACGTTACGCAGGTAACTTCCTAATAAATAAAATTGGAGTGTCTGTGTCTGTCTGATATGCGTGTTTGAAACAAAAAGCGGTTTAATCAAAGGCCGTATTAAATTAACATCTAATAAAATAACCCACTATATTTATTTTAATATTTTAATTAAAAAATAGTATTAATTTTCTTTTCTTTTATATAGGTAGGTACTTTTAGTGTTAAATTTATTACTTAATGTATCTTCGTTAAGTAAAAAGAACTACACATTCACACCCCCGCACTAGGATTCCCTGTGTTGCGGGTGGCGGACCAAAATACTTAATAATAATAATAAAATACTTTATATATCTAGCTCTAAGGCCCACTATTTCTTGTTTAATATAGGTACAAACTTTACCCCTGCAATCGTGCACATTATTATAGCTTATCTGTACCGGACGAACGGCGCGGGGAGGCGCGGACGTAGCGCTAGCTATATTTGTATTATCATTTTGCACCAGTCTGCCCGGGGCCCCGGACCCCGTCTGCGGGTATCGATCCTACGCCCCTGGCAAAATGATCACCAGCCGTACAGAGAATCCTTGACATATAAAACTCGAACCAACGATTGAAGTTAAAACATTATATTTTACTTACGCAGTACCTATGTCTTATCAGTGCTTGTACTTGTTATGTCCTAATGGGGTAAGACGGGTAAGGAGGGAACACAATAAAATACATCCGTTTGTTATTTGGTTTAATTACAAGTGAACTTTAAAGGCGGTACCTACATCTGTCATGCTAGAATGCCGAGTACCTACATATTCCGTGATATTACAATATGTCACAGTACTAAGTACCTAAACGTTCAAAGTCACATTTTAATACCCAAGAAACTTCAATAGGTAGATGCTGTTATCTTTATCTTATGCTGTCGAGCGATCTCCCTTTCTTGACAACAACACAGTCGAGATGAAACTATCACAAGTATCACATATCTCAAACCGTAGTAAAAGTTTCAATTATTATAGATTTAAATTTTTATAGACTTTTGTAAAATGTGCTTCGGTATCATTAAGAACAATAAAATGACGGAGATTTAAGACATATTTTAATTTTCATATACAACTTTTACAATCATTGAAAATGTAAGAGACAGATGCGAAATGTGAGAGGCCTCTTAATAAAACGCTAAATGCTTAAGCCTGGACAGTTTTTTGTTCTCACACAGTATATCAGATTGATGTAACTGACATAACGAACATGCCATAAATTTTTTTACGCGATCTATACAAGCGTTGATGGTGACCCTGCTGGAGGGTTGGGTACATGAAAAGGTACGCTTGCCTAGAAAACCTCTATTCACTTTATTTGTCCTGCACGAGCTAAGCAAAATCTTATTGGTTCTCTTTGGCGATGCACGACGATGCTATTAAATAAGTAAAACCATCTTTCAATCAATGACCTCTTGTTCTTTTATTATATGAGTTCTAAATACAAACTCCTCTATTATAATTTTGATAAACAATATAGATAATATAAAACAACATCCTCCCTTATCAAAATAAAACAAATAGAAAGACAACAAAAAATGCATCACTTCACAATAATACCAATCTTATTCATAAATTTATAGTGTTTTGTTGACATCAGACCCTTTGTCAACAAATCAGCTGGCATTTCTTGAGTCGAAATATAGTTAACATCAATTATTTTATTTTTAATTGCATCCCTAACAAAATGATACTTCACATCAATATGTTTCGATAAGTTCTTATTATGTTTATAGGAGTTGTTTCGTCCGATGTCATATTACGTCGACACGAAGACGTGCGTTTAACGTTTCAGTCGCGACATTTAGCACCGGGAACATGGAAAACTACTTATCCGAACTCCGTTATATCGTTAGCCGTATTGTTATGTCAGTTACGCGCTTTCAGCCTGCACGTCATTAGCGCCACAGATAATAGCTCAATAGCTCTACATGGTTTATGAACCTGCAGCGAGAAATACTCCACCATTGAACACTGGACATCACTAAATTATCTATAAATGGCTTACGCGTCTCGGTCTGGAAGGCGTGCTCACACAAGTTAAAAGCTCGAGGGCCCGTCGCAGGGTGTTTTAATTCGCATATTTGTAACCAGGGCGAGCTGGCGACTTCATCCGCGTGAAATTTCTTAATACAGACAGTTAAACAGTGAAAAAAAGTGCAGGCGTAAGGGCTTTAACTGAAATATCGTTTGACTTATTAAGGTAATACATAGTCTATGCGGTAAGTAAGTGTATCGTCTACAGACCCTGACTATGTCATCAAAATCCGTTCAGCTATTTCGGAGGACAAAAAAAAGACAGTCAGACAAAAGTTCCAAAAACGATTGATTATGTACAGATGTAATATAAATAGCATATTCCATTTTAATATCACAGACAGACACTCCAATTTTATTTATTGGTAAGATATGATAAGTTAAGACTGAAATAAGCCACGCTTTTTCGCTGATGTTGCCAACAGTCAAATATCTGTATAGAACAGTAACAAAGAGCAAAATAAATCTATGAACTCTAATTGAAGCAGAGGATCCACTAACAGGATTTAATTTCGTCTGCGAGGATTTCACGTCGATCTCGTATTCATTAGCAAGACGAAAATGTAATTAACAAACACTCAAATCCATTGTTACACTGCGAACACCGTGTAATGGAATGCGTGTAATTTTTGAATGTAAGTGAATTGTAATTTTTGTTATATGCCAGGTGTGACGTAATTGCAAAATATACTGCTCAAACCAATAAGCGGAATGGTCTTCAAGTGATTGGTGGTTGAACATGAACATTTTTAAACAATTGTTCTTCGGTCGGAAAGGTGTGGAGGCCGGTTGCACTTATACAAGAAACGACCGCGTCTGTTCTCAGGGATAGCAACGCATCTGTGACCAGTTCCAAATATGACAATTACTAACGATTACTAACTACATGGACGAATACTAATATTAACTTACAGGACTAACCTACCCTAACCATCCATACTCCCACAGCCCTATTACTAAGGAATACTTACCAACTAATATTCCTATTGACACGTAATACAAACATGACTAACTAACTTATTAAAAGCCCCTCGTACTGTCATATACGAGGTTTGTCACAGATGTCCATAGTCGGCAGTGGGTGGTGGTGGGACTGCATGTTCGTTTGATATTTACACAAAAATAAGGTAACTGTGATCAGCAAGAGATCATGGAAGACGCTCAATGGTACCCAATACCATGATGTCAGATAACTTCTGAAAGTTACTTTAGGCCAAAAAAATTAGTTATAATTTGAAGGATAAGTATTCATTTACAGCTCAGGAGCAAGGAGGTCTTTTAGTAAGTACCTACATTTTGTATTTAATTTCTAACTAAGCAATTCTTATTTATTGTTTTATATTGATTGTCTTCTGAAATTGTTCAAGAGTTAATGACGCAGGTACATTTTTATGTTAAATTTCCTATCATTTTGAAAATTGAATACTTTTGTCTCAACTTTTCCCAGTGGTCTATGACATGGGGTTCTTCAAAACAGGCGAAAAAGAGCTTCTCCTTCAGGGCCAGCGATGCATAGGCGACTCCTCTGGTGTTGCTAATGTCCATATGCGACGGTGACAACTTACCGTCATACCCGTCTGCTTGTTCTTTGAGCTACAATTTATACAAAAATGTAGATTTTTCGCCGCCATTAATATTCCATTTTTAATATTCTGTCAGAACGCTCTGGACGGATGCATTCTGAACTTGAATGACTGAACGAACATCATTTCGAGAGTAATCCACTCAGGTTAACAAACATCATTCGCGAATATTTACGTAGCCAGCGTTGGCACTAACAACGGCCGAAAATAGACAAAAATTATTTGATTTGCGTCCGTCGTTCACATATTCATGGCTAACTATAAAAATACACTGCATAAGTCAATATTAGTCCCAGTTCTCTATATATTGATGTCCGTCGGTTTTCGAATTGGACGAATATTGTATTTTCCGGGCATATCTTATGAATTCGAAATGATCGTTCAATTAAATAAAATCAACGTAACAATTTATTTGACACACTTTATACCTACACTTTGGCACATTACATGTGTTGCGGATACAAAAATTGTGAACGATCATGATTCGAGAAAAACATCTATATTCCTAGGACGCTTTCCTCGGACGAGAATCCGCGAACTCACACATATAACACAATAGATACCAGACACGTTGGTTTTAACACTGAATGCAAGCATTAATAATAATTTTAACAGACGATAGTCTAACGCCATTTACATACAGATAATTCGTGATACATACCCCCGCCCTGCCATTGTCGGGGTGGCAACCCCGTTCCCTTTACATATCACGTCTATATTTAAGTACTTAGATAGTGACTGACGATGTACTCAATGTCCCTCGCTAATGCTTTAATATTTCTGATGTTTATTTTTTTAATAACCCCACAGTTTTTGCTTGAATAAACCCAGCTTACGTGGACCTTTATTAATGAAAATTTCACATACCTACAATCTTTGACGACTATGAGGCGCGTTGATTAGTGATTCTGACGGACCAGCTGTGGGTCTCGAGTTCGATTCCCGGCCGGGGCAGACATTTATTTGGCACATAAATGTTCGTACTCGGGATTTGGGCGTTAAAGTCTTTACCAGTCTTTCCCAGTCCTATTAGGTACCTACACCACACCTGTTGTCGTATCTAATATTGCTGGCAACTAATCTAAACATCATTGGACAAAGAGGAAGGAAAGGTCCGTTCAGTCCACAGCCGGCAGTTCTACTTTCAATAAAAAAAATATTTAATATTTTGTAGAGCTGTGTCAATGATGTCGATGTAAGAGACGACTGTTTCGTAGCATCTGAGTGGAGCTCCGTGGCTCTCCACGTGCGACCCCAGCTGAGTCAATACGACTGAACACTTTAAAAAGTGCTTATAAACCGTAATCCTTATTAACACAATACTTGTGTCTGTATAAACACATGATAAGATATCGAAGACTATAAATACCACATACCTAAGTACATTTATTTTCGTAAACAAATGATATCTCTGTAGAATTATTTTTGATTGAAAAAGATCGACGAAGGAACGTCTTTTTTTGTTAGGTTTTAGTGTGTGACTACAATATGTCAGTTATTATGTAGTATGTACGTATACACTTGTTAGTTATTTATTGTTTACTAAATAAAAAGGCTAGATTTGCCACGTGGTAGAGCCTGTATACAGTTCGCCCGGGGCGGCACCACTGCCACACCCATTTCTGCCCTGTAATCATTTTATTGTTATCCAACTATTGTGTTCCGGGCGGAAAGGTGTGGATGCCGGTTACACTCATACTAGAGGCGACCACCTCAGTCCTCGAGGATCAACGCATCTGTGACCAGCTTCTAATAGGAACAATAGTACTAACTGGACGAGTACTAATATTATAACAGGACTAATTCACACTAACCGTCCTATTACTACGAATACGTACTAACTAACCGTCCCCCGTACAGTCCTATTTGAAATTCGTCTCAGATGTCCATGGACAGCAGTGGACGGTGGGACTGCACGCTCGTTTGCTATCCTCACAGCAAGACCATCTGCTCCGCTTAGTACATAGTTGCAGCTGTATTGGGTGCTAGTGTTACAAAGTCCACGAAGTGATTTAAGGTTATTTATTTGCCATTGCAGCGGACGAAAAACGCAATAATTGAGACTAATTAATTTGACCGTCAAAGATGATCTAAAAGAACCCAGCCAGTACAAGGAAGACATAAAATAAATCTTAATAAGAGTAGACATTTCATTTTTTCTTTTAATGCATCGATTTGAAAATGTTGGTGAACCGAGTAATGGACAGAGCGAAATAGTCTTCTAATTTATTAAAAATTGTGGAATTCTCGTAACGAATACAGAAAAATTTTTGTACATAAAAAACCGTTTGAGATATTGAAATGTAGTGTACCTTCTACAATCCCTGAATATCATTAAAATCCATTTAGCTGTTTCGGAGCCTATTCGCGACAAAAAAAAACACAGACATGCAGATAAAAGCTCTGAAAACGGTTGATTAAGTTTAGGTGTCATATAAATAGTATTTCAATTATTTAATGACCTTAATTTTAATTTTAAGACAGACTCTCAAATATTATTTATTGGTAAGAGGTAACTTGAGTTTACTTGAGAACTTTTTATAAAAACTAGACGAAACCTATCGCTTTGATCGTTAGCTACAAAAAGCTCGGACAGATAAACGGATTAGACTGTTGAATTTTAATGGTATTGAGACAGATTTTTCCACAAACCGGCATCTAATTTAGAATTCACGCGCGGTAAGATAAACAATGGTTAAGTCGCGCCGTTCTGAATTAATTGTCTCGATATCTGCTCCATCTCTCACGCAATCAGATTAACTTAGACTTAGAAATTGAAAATGATATTGCTTGTATATTTGGAATTGTATTTCTTATTTGAAACTATACTGTGTCTAGTGTATGGGTATTTCGAAATATAAAATTAAACTTAAGAACGTGACCGCAACTAGTTAAGCACACCTCTAAAAAACCGTTTTAAAATGTTTCTCAGTAGTCTGTGACAGGGCGTACTAGTGCGTGCAGGCAATGCAGGCGTTTATTTATTTTATTTGGTATCTAGTACATTGTAAGTGTTACGGGTTCTCCAACCCAATGTATTTACTTATTATAACTCGTTGTCATTCGTACGTATTTGCAGGCATCTCTGCGTAATACAGCACGCGGATAGCTAAATAATTTAAGACTATAGTCTGAAGTCAGAACACCATTGATTAAGGTCAGGGCTCATGCCAGAGGTGACTCGCTTACCCATACCAATCTACAAGATGGAACTGCAGATAAAATCTGCCTCCGGACATATCGCACCCTTAATGATACAATATATCATAATATCATCGGTATATCAGCTTAATTAAAAAGTAGATTTTTACGAAACACAATAAACCATTCCGCAAATTTGTCCGGTGCAAAAACACATTAAAACGAAACAGAGCCATTCTGTGTTAACAAAGAAGGCGAGTTTTGTTGTCATTTCAATTTGAAATCATTGATGACGTTAACAGTAGCCTGTGAGTATGCGTAACTCAATTCGAGCCTACGTCTTTTTAGGTCCGTATATCAATCATTAAGTGTGCGATATGATGATAACTCAGCAGGGATGTTCAGCGATATTCGTTCCAACACAAATTGTACCCCCAATTAACTTGTAAAATACTCAATTACTGACAAAACACGCCTTACCTCCAGAGTCATATCCCAAACTACATTGTAGGAATACGAGTACACCTTAATTTATTCCCTAACCTCCATTAACCGAAACTGCTCTGTAAAGACATTTGGTAACATGCAATTGCCGTTTAGCGTGCATTTGTATCTATTTTATAGATTTACCGCGATTAATACATTAAAATAGAAAAGCCAATTGCATACTAAGTAGTCTGAGAACAAATTGTGTCGTAAAATCGATACCACAATCGAAATTACATTTAATATAAACACATTAAAGCCCACACGCTTATTTATTGGATGCAAAACAAGCTTATCTATTCCAAATAGTCGTCCACTTATGCTAATCTTCAAATCGATACAATCTAGTACTAAAAGGCAATAACAAGTTATAACTATTAGGGACCACGCCGGACCCCCGTATTATTTTTTCATTTTGCGACATTTTCTTAAAGTTGTAATACTTAATTTATGAGATACGAAACTGCCAGAACACTATATAAAATAACCTACAATATTGCATTACTTTAGAATACATTCTGACCATAATGTGGCGAATCAACATAAATTTGCAGTGTAGCGCTCGCAAAACGGATAGCGTAACATCAACATACCACGAACTATTAGCATTACCTCGCCATTTTTACTTGAAAAAAGATGGTAGAACCTGTATTTGCATACCATGTACCTTCTTAGGTCGCCATTTAGTTTTCTCGATAAATATAGTTGAAAGTTGACATTATGAAGAACTCACAGGTTTCCTATTGAAATTGCTTAAGGTGCATAGTCAGAGGTTTGTCACTCGAAATCGAAATCGATTCGATGATTATATCGATTAGGTTCGAACTACCTGTCATCCGTCGCCAACCTTGATCATACCAGTATTTAATACTTATCTATATTGTATTGCAACGATCGCATACCAACCAACGTACAGCCAACACAGAATACAGTTTTAGATAGCTTGCCATTTCTCGGTGAAAAATAAAACCGCGATTACGCTATCACGCGACGATACGAGCGAGTACGAGCCAGCCATTGATAACCCTGCACTTTGTGTCACCTCCGCGGTTATCACTATCGGCTGTTTTGCAAAGTTGCTAACAAACAGCCTTGTGGCCGTTATCGCTGCAACGAGAACAAGAGTGACATTAAGCAGATAAAGTGAAAATTAATAAATAACTCGTTTAATTATGACATTGATAGCGAGCGGCAGTGTTTATCTCGGAACGCAATCACGCAGATTTTTGTCCGGCGCTTCATTTAAATGTATTTCTGTTGTTGTTTCTGATATGATTTGGTTATAATATTTTTTATTCGGTTAATTGAGAACTGTTATTATTTATTACTGCGACAATTTTATGTAAACATTACAGGCAACTAATGCGTAATATCTGTTTTTTTATATTTTTTTATTTATATTGTATAAACTAGGTAACAACCCTTTGCATCGGATCAATGATGTATTTCTCCAACGAGATATACATCATTCAACGCTCATATTGTATCTATATTTATGTAGTTGTATTAAACGCAACAAAATTAAAAAGCATAGAATTTCAATGCAAGTTTGCTGTCCTCTAGCGAAAACCAGACCTCATTACATAAAGGAATTCAGAGAAAAAAAGGTTATTAATTAAGTCTTCTAATTATCTGTTGAGTGTGAAAAGATGCGCAGCAAGAGAGCATGAGTGAAGAGGTTGAAGAGACGACACCTCACTTTGTTTACTGTTCTTAATGAAAAGCAGTGTAAGTCAAAATTTCTAAAATTCGCATGGGCATTATTCTTGCATTTACGGAAATAAGTTATTCAACAATTGTGTTTACGGTCGGAAAGGTGTAGATGCCGACTACCCTTACACAAGAGGCGTCCACCTTAGTCCTCAAGGGCAGCAACGCATCTTTGGCCAGCCTTGAATAGGACTATTACTAACTACTACTATCAGACTATCACTAACAGGACTTACAGTTTCTGACGGTCCTTTCTCCCTAGTCCTTATACTAACAAATACTGACTAACTAATTAACATCTCATACTAACTGGACTAACATCCCCAGTTCCTTTTACCGTCCTATTCCAGGTTTGTCACAGATGTCATTGGCGGCAGCGGATGGGTGGATCTGCATGCAGGTTTGCAATCTTATTCCCATTTAAAAAAAAGGTCAGCACTAAGCTAAAATAACTGAGTGAATATTATCTTTCTGACTTACGCTATTTTTGCTGCGGCACCATATTTGCATTTCATTCGCTGTTGTAACCGGTGCCGTGAATGGCTAGCCAAGCTTTATACTGCAAGCACGTACAAAATTCGCGTTTTGAATTCACAAGCTAGTTTTTGTAACGTCATAGCTGGAATCTCTTTCAATTATCCTTGAATTTTAAACACCCTACGTGTTTTGTTCAAACACCTATTTTGTTCGGAGTAGATGCTCGCACGGATAAAGAGATACTTAACCCCTAATTACTCGCGCCGAAATGTTTAGGTATCTCGCCGTGTGTGGGGAATCAATACTGAAAATCATGATGATAGAAACACTAATTCAAAGTAATTTGTCGTAATACTTTCCGCATTTTATTGTTACAAAAATAAATTTTGAATGACTTGACGGTGTGATTTTTTTATTTTGGTTTAGATATTTGCAAAAAAATATCCAAAGAACATGCACATGAAATGCTCACGCCAGACGTAAGTTGAGTTCCTCTTCTAAAACTGCATTAAATCAAAGCACTTATTTCTTATTTAAATATCGTATCGTTAAAACAACGCTAACATTTTAAACCTCTGAAAATATTGATGACTAAAAGCACTCTGGGATGTAAGCCACTCTACGCAAGGAATTTAGGGTTAATATTGTAATGACAAAGATGGTATGATTTATACCGACGTTAGCATACTGCAGGCGCCACAGCGCGGCGCTTGAGCATAAATATATCCGTTAAACAATGGTTTACTGGCGTCATAGTAGTTTTAATAACACGTATTAAAACGTGCTATTTCAACATCCAAGTATTTAAGCTTTGAGTAGAGCAATTAATGTAACAGTGCGTTACACATAAAAAGAAGTGAATAAATCTGCAATTATAGCCTATAATATAGACACTTAACTGGCATTATATTTATTACAACCCTAGAAAACAAAAAGAACCCAATTGTAATATGAGTTTACTGAGTAATTTTAAATTACATTCTACAACAATTTATTTATTTAACTTATAATTAATTTTAACATATTATTATCATGCTTTCCTCCTAGTCCCAAAAGGGCGCCACGCAGCATATGCGGTAGCAACAAGCCGCAGTGCTGATTATCAGCGGAGCCCGGGGATGGTATATGGACGACGCGACGATAAGAATATAAATAATGTTTATAAATATTTTATGAGTTCAATTTTTAATTTATTAGCATTGGAAGTCAGTTAATGATACGTGAATACTTGATTGGACACTTGCTTTGTATGAACAGTATGAATGCAATAAACGGGCGCGCATTCATCTAGTTTTAGTAGTAGCCACTGACACCAATTGCCAATCTATAATAGCAACACAATGCATCAATCTACAAATGCGTTGTTCTGATAATGGACGCCTCGCTCATAGTTTCTGATTGATACCGATATGTACCTATTTAATACCGTTTATTATCTGTGAGGTAATATCATTAGGCGATTATTAACACACAAACAAACACACTAATAAGAATTATAATCTTTTTAAAAATAGAACTGATTTGAAAATTAAATAGAATGAGTCGAACGTTTGAACAGAATTTTATCTTGAATTCTTGACTATTGAATGCACACAAACACAGCTACAGTCCTGTAAAAAAATGCTATGGTTTATTTTTCTTAGAATAGTAAATAAATTGTACGTTAACGTGTTACTACCAGTAGTAGCAAGGGTATGATTTGCTGGTGTTACTACCAACTGCTCCGGTTGTAACCTACGTACACTACCCATTCGTTCAGACATTTTAAAATTCAAAGAACCAGACGCGCGAATAACATAATCCTGCATTTCGCAGTCAGGTAATAAAAATCTCCAGCATGTAGGTAACTATATTTACTCATAAAACAATATTGCGGTCGTAATGAAGCTCACATCACCTTGATTGATTTATTGCCGGCGAGACAGCGCAAACAAGCGTGTATAACACATAAAAATGAAAACTCAATTTATAACGATATAAATATTTATAAGATTGATTATTGGAACTTTGATTTGCATTTTTGTCCGTTGTTGATAGGAATGTTTAAGAGGCATATTATCATCTCTCTCGCTCGCACATTTTTTTATATAGAAATAGGGCGAAAACAATTCGTATATTTTTCCTTGCCTTTTTTCTGTGTCAGAAATTAGGTAATGAAAATAAAAATATGTCTTAAATGTACTTTTACTAGTAAAAATAAAGATTTGATTAAAATAGATACAAAACTAAGATAAGATCACATTTTTCTAAGGTATACATATACTTTTATACTGCTCGTGAAGACAAGTTTGATTGACAGGGATAAGCAAAGTTGGGTGAAGTGAGGAGTTTGACAGATGACGACAAGTTACAAAGTTTTTGACCATATCCATTATTCAGGGTACCTACATTATTAAATCAGTTCATACTTAAAACTTCACAATTTTACCTCAGCCGGTATTAAATCTTTTAGAAGGCCTAATATCTTCCACCGCACTCAGGTCGATGGGGCCTCTAACCATCCTCAATGTAGTACCGGGCTTACTTCAGACTTCCTCATACGGAACCTCATAGTCCTCATCAAAACAGTAGATATCGCCCGTCAATCCGCTATCCGCGTAAAAACTATATTTTTCCGTACAAAGTTTTCATCAACTAATTCAACCACCTTAGAGACGGATTTGGGGCTCGCACACACGGGCTGCAAGTGGCCGATGGCAGCCGTCGACTGTAGTTCGTGACTTTTTGCTGCTGCAGTCGCGTGCCGTCGAACGACATGAACTACAGGCGGCGGCTGCCGTCGCGTGCAGTAGAACGGCTTGAACTACAGGCGACGGCTGCAGTCACGTGTGTACGAGCTCTTAAAAAAACCTATCTCCTATTCCAGGGTTCAAGCTGTCTTCAAGTAATATATGAATCCGTTCAGTAGTTTTTCCGTGATTCGCTCACGAAAATATTTCTAGCAGTACGCGCATTTATACTATTAGTAGGATAAGATTAATACTTTTGTACGCATCTGTACTCATAGGTAAAGGTACTGGCGATAAGCCTCGTATCGCGGTCAGAGGATAACGCCCGCTTCAAGGCGAGCGTAGTTCAACTAAACTAACATGTAGGTATATAATAGTTATTATGTTGTGGAACGTAGCGTTATGCATAATAATGATATACTTTACGTTTATACGACATTTAATATTGAGATTTATTGAATTTTACTAATATTATAAATGCGAAAATTTGTTTGATACGCCTTCACGGCTAATCCTTACAACCGAAACGATGTTCGTGGACTTTAGTAGAGCGCTAGATATGGTTTGTTCTTACTTAGGATTCTTTTGGAAACGAGTAAATATACAGATCCCGAAAGATTTGAAATATAAATTTAACGCGGTCGAAGTCTCGGGCAACACAGATAGCAGTAAATACTTCTCTATAGCAGTTGGTAACTAATTCTATCGCCACGCTAGATGACGAAGAGGACATTTATTTCATCACTTACCATACAATCTATAACCTAAAGTATCTAGATAGTTATTTCTTACGACTTAAAACTAAGTGAAGA
>DWLO01000811.1:0-17630 GCA_018245335.1 Dalla quadristriga | reverse complement strand
AGCGGTACCACGTATCACATCTCATGCCATGGGCGTATGTTACTTGTACCCAAACTTACTTATAAATTGAACAATTATTATGATCAGATTTTATTATGTTGAACGGTGAAGGGTTGTTGATCATGATTGTTATAATTGTCCAGTGTATTTTAAAGTAACTTATATATATATTTAAACATTTAAAAAATATTGTGAATACAACAGTTCTGTGTACAACATGTAAAAAAAGAGGAATTTCCAGGGAGAATTTGACGATGATGTTTTATGTGAAATAAGGAAGAATGCGATCTTCGTATTAAGAAAAGAGTAGAGCGAGGAATATTCTAAACACAAAGCAATACCGACGACGACACGCCGGCGTTGGCTCCGCTCAGTGGTTCTTAGGAAGGCCCAAGTATTGGACCGAAATTAGTCGGGTGTTCCAGATAAATTAACTTTGGTAAATCCGGGGACCCACTTAAAAGAAATAGGCATACCATAAAAGCTATTAGTTTATGTTGACATTATCATGCAAATTAAACGAATGCCCCGTAGTTGTTAGATAGAATTAAACTTTGTTCTCGAGTTCACGATAAAGTCCTCTCAGACGTGGTGGGCAGCTATTACCCTCGTAGTCATTAGTGTTGCCGCACCGCTAATTACTGAAGATTGATGACGTCACCGCAACTTATGGTTACGTTCCTTAAATATGAACTATTGATGAAATCAATATTGAAATAAAGTTTTACGTACAATTATAGATTTACGGCTAGAATACACTTGTACACACGAAGTAATAACAGCAACAGGAACACTAACAGAATCTGGTTTAAAACTTGAGTTATGTTTTTTTCTTTAAACGCTAACTGACTTTACAGTGCCATGAGGTAGTGGCAGCGGTAGCCTGCTCCTTTCTTTAACACACCAAAAGCAGAAGACAGGCGTAGTCGTGTATATTATAGTATATGGGTTTACATCCCAAGTATACCTACCTACACGTATCATAAGAACTTTGTTACATTGTATTTATATCCTACTATTACGATTTTGCAACAATAAAGTAAGCTTATCTAAACTTAATACATTCGTGGTCAGTAAACGTGTACAATAAAAATTACTATTGTGTCTCTTTCACTTCCCGCGAATGTGTAAAATGTGGTTATGGGCAGATCATATAAAAATAATTAAACCAATCGCAGCATAAATAATTGACGTCAGGGCAAAAGACGGTGAAATAGTTAAGAGTATTTGGTGGTATTACATCTCTTGTAACATTTGCAATATCTAACACGAACAATACTGTTACTTCTAATAACCATAGCCCAAAAGTGAGAGATGTAGCCATTCCATGGGGAAATGCCATGGGAAAACATCTTTTAAATAAATGCGAGTAAATTGGGTTTTGAGATTAGGAGCGGGCCGTTTGATATATGGCTACACTTGCCGTGAGCCAGTGGCTATACAACAAATAACGGAAATATTAATAAATTTAAATTTCATTTCTGGCTAATTGGTGCCCGCGGTGATACATGCGTTATTATAGTGTTTAAATGTAAATAAACAGAAATTTCAAGAATAAGCATTGGATTTGAACCGGGATTTATAAACTTTCGTGTAGTTCAGAGTGGTATAAAATTGTTGTGACCTTCTCCGTGACTCAAACTATCTGTCTTCTATTATTATTGTATTGTTTAGCCATGAAAACGTATCAAAAAAGAAAACAGACACATTTTCACATTGATAATATTACTAATTTTGTAAGATAAGTTTCTACTTATTTTTCTAAGTCTTCATTTTTTCGTTCTGGATTGTCTGGAAGAAGCATCGAGCGGCCTCATTTTGAAACTATAAGACCGCGCATTGTCTAACCGTGTATCATCAGTAAAATAGAAAAGTATATTTTCCATTTTACTATCTATTACTATCTATATATTACTATTTTTCTATTTTAGTAAAATAGAAAAGTATATTTTCTATTTTACTGTGTGGTGTTCAAAGCAATCATCAGCAATCCATAACCGGCCTACTAACGAGCACGGCTCTACTTTTAGAATCCATAGACCACTACGCTTGCCAAGTGCGGATTGGTGGATTTCATAAGCTTTTGAGAACATTATGGAGAACTCTCAGGCATGCAGGTTTTCCGCCCTTTGTAATTCTTAGATAAGGGTTTGCAATAAACTGTGAATTATATAAATAAATAAAGAGTATAAATATTAAGTGTGTTTAAATATATAAATAATTTCATTCATTCACTTCATATTGCGCTTTGGCGTCGTGTGTTGTTCAGCTTCAGGTGTCTACAACGTCTACACGTCTATAATCTTTCAAAGGCGGTGCCTATACTCATAAGTTTTATTTTTAATGCGATATTCGTATATCGATTTGATTCATGACTCTATTTACAGTTTATTGTAATCTACTCGTAACTTTGTCAGTAGGTACTTGTGTTTCGAAGTTTCTAAAGCTTGCAAGAAAAGTTGGCGCTATATTATGTCCAAGATGAAAAATGTATACCGAAATTTGAAACGATAAAGCAGATAACGACGGGATAATTTTTACCTCGCAGATGCTCGCTGTAATTTATGTTTGAACATTTATACTTACAATTGTTTTCGTAAATAATATTTTGTTGATTGCCCAAATGCTAACAATATTTTTTATAATGATATTTATTTAAATTTTCAGCTGCCATAAATTATATGGAATTGTGATTTATTCTTAAGTAGTCCCCATTCGCCGAAGCTTTCAGACAAATTTCATTGCTAAAAATAATCCATTCAATTCGGTCACCTGGTGCGTACGTATTTCTAAGATGAAAGGCTAAAAATATAAAAGTGACTTTTAGGATTATTCTGTATAATAATAATAAAAAGGTTTGTTTGTCGCTATTTATAACCATGTTCAAAAAAAGGAAGTTCTCAGTACGAAATGTAGGTACCTATGTATTTTAACTTTTCATCACATGAGAGTTAAATCGTATTCTTGTCCACTTGAAGAACCTATTTAAGCTACTGGTATTTGTGTATCAGTTTTGGTAAGTTCGTATAAATAATGTGCTGTGACCTATAAGTGATCTACGTATGAGTCGACGATAGTCATTAAAACCTCTTTTCTGATGGGTGAAAAGAAAGGTCAAACAATAGTGATGAAAAACTTGTTTCCGTAGAAAAGTTCATTAAGAGCACCGCGCGACCGGCGAGCAGTCAGTGCAGATCTCGCGCTTGACCTAATTAGCGTTGTGCCGCTATCACTCTGGAGAGCCTATTTTTAACCGACTGCGTAAGGACGTGGAGGAGGAGGTGGTTTCTATGTATGTATGTATCTATGCGTGTATGTATGTAAGTATGTCTATCTCTTTGTTACGCTGTGTAAACTGACAATGCAGGTAAAAATATTTCAAAGAGTTAAGGATGGTCTCCTCAGAACGCTTTCCCGTAGCTACAACGGTAAAGGTACCTGCCCTTACTGCCCCATCTCGAAAATCCTCCCTGTACATTTAACTGCTTTTAACTTTTTTTTATAAGATAACATAGAACAAAGCGCGTCATCTATAAATTATGTTTACATACTAGATGTTTCCACACATAATTGCACTTTAGGCGAAGAACTCCGTTTTATTTGTATAGCGATACAAGAATCGTAAAAAGGGTAGAGTGACATAAATAAGGCCTCTTCCGTCCTGTTACAAGAACCTACTTAGTTTTCTTGTAATTTATTCACGAAAATGTTGCAGCGGTTTGTAAGAATATCATGGAGCTTTATTGGATTTGCTTTCTGTGAAAAGATTTTCTTGAAAAGAAAATAGAACGATAGCAAAGTCAGACTAATCCAGGCGTATAAACGGTGATGCTTGTAGAAAAGTCGATTTGTTTGCTGGAAATTAGATTTTTTTTTAACGCTGCCCACGCACTGAACAAAACACAGTTTAACGCGTAAGACAAATCTCTAGACAAACACTCTAAAAATAAATTTCCTTCCTGCGCGGTCGGGTAAATGATGGGCAAAGACAGTCGAAATACAAGGTTTTTCACTCTTTTATCTTCTTTAACATCCTTACACTTGTTACCATCATGATTTTATGGCTAAACAAAGGTTGCTACGTAAGAAAAATTATAGTCATTGTAACATTATTCAAAACTATTGGTAAATTATTATACTTGTGTAAATTAACAAATAATTGAATTGGATACAACCCATTAGCTGCCCAGTGGAGGGCAGGGCTCTCTCCTGTGTCTCCTCTCAGGAGCTGTGGAGTCTTGGAGTGTACTCCACCAAGCTGCTCCAATACGGATAACAACACTAAATTAAGGGATAAGCTAAACTGTAAATAAACTAACTGGTGCTAGTTAGTAAGACTAAGATTATTGGCAGGGTGTCTATTCATCATTAGCATGATGGAGCATCTTGAGACTTGAGAATCGAGTGGAAGTAGAACTCTCTAACCGAGAGCGGAGGCTTAGTGCAACTTGCTCAGTTAGCTACTATTCTAATTGGAGTTTCGAAAACCGTTATATCACAACTAGTTTGAATTCCGTTCGCTCTTTGAAACATTCATGTGTAAGTTAATTTGTAAGATGACTTTTGTACCCTTTCCTGAAACCAAAAATTAACAATACTTTGACCTTTAGTTAATAACAGATACACAACAACTATATCTTGATCTATTTAAAAAAAAAAAAAATTACATATGTTTATTTTGGTCAAGGGCGAGAGTTCCACAGAAATGAATGATATTAACATTTTTATATTATCCTACTGGGCCCTTACAAATCCTTTAAGCTGAATTTGGTCATAATTAGCAAAAGCTCTGCCATACAAATAAACAATTTAAAATGGTGGTGTTTTAGACGCAAAATCATAATATGTACTTATTGCTAAACATTCTGTAAACAGTTGGACAGAAGTTATACCGAAATTACTTAAGAATATGGAAATTCTATGTTGAGACCATCGGTTTGATAAAGGAAGTAACGTGGTAAAAAAGTAAATTAACGGTATGACATGGTCACAAGTCCGTCCAAGTTTTATTCCAGTCATTCACAATTGTCATGTCAGAAATAAAGTTAGTTTAACACCCATTGGGGATTTAAGTAGTTTAAGTCAACAACAGCGACTTTGCGTGCAAAGAATCAGTTTCCATATAAACAAAGTAGGGGTAAAGCATAAAATGTCTTTCCTACGATTTTTTACCCATGAAATGCATAGAGTATTCCAGATTAGGTTAAAACACAAAAATAATGTAATTATATAAAAATAATATATGGTATTATCTTATTCTTTAGAAATATTCTTTTGAGTGTGCAATTATATATTATCATATTTGTATGATAAGTGCTCGTTATGTTTTAACAAGATCAAATGGGTTCCAATTTATTATTTTTTTAGAACACTTTATTTGTTGCCCTCATGAAACTCGTTTCAGGCGTTAAATAGAAGCATTTCGCGCGTAAAAATTCTTGGAGTATATTTATTAGTTGTAAAATCTTAAACTGTACATTATAAATAGCGATGTGCGCGAACGTAGAACAACTAGCGCGGACCGGGACGTTCACTCAAATTTATGAGTCGCACTGCGGAATATAAATTCTTGCGTGGTTCCCACCGAGGGGACCGCGAAAAATTTATACACTAGGCTGGAAATATGCTGGTTTTCTAGTTAACAACATAATTACAATTGATTTCACTCTATGGGATTATGTGGGTCTTTTTGTTTAGTAAGTAAGTGTTCCGTATCTCAAAATATGTTCACTTCGCTTCTCCTAAGGACGCGAGCTAGGGATGTGCGAGAGGTGTAGTGTATGTGAAGAACGGAATACAGCTGAGCACACGTCAAGCTACTTAGTTAGCGCGTCTACGCATCTTTTAAGAACATCTAACCCGCTCTGTTTTGGGTGTAAATGGACACATCGTTTCGTAGCTTTAACCTTGCTCACCGCTTAGCTAGCTCTCACATCTATGGTGGAATGGCAGCCTTTAAAAGCTCGGAGGTACGTCATCAACCGGTGCTTTGTTGTTTTTAAAGTGCAGAGTACTGAACCAGTCTCCACCCAGAAACTCGTTCGAATCAACTCCATTCCGTTAATGTCAGTACCAGCAGGAGAGTGTTCGGTGCAGCAGGAATTGGAGTAGTCGAGGAAGTAGGTATTGGAATTTTGGAAGTATAACCTTACCTCGCGAGATTGATAGGGGGTTCTGCAGCTACCACAAAGGTGTCTTGATCATTGTCACCACCTCGTTTGGAATTTCCTACTTCGTGGACAGTTGTCAATCTGGTGTTTCTAGGATAAATACATTTTTTAATTCGCCATAAGGTACGCACGGCACGTTCAAAGAAACTCATCAAAGTTACTGAATTTTTTCATATTACGTTATTATTACATTAAGTACCTGGTATTCATTTTGTCACTGGGTTGTATGTAGCTCTAGCTGGTGTTTGTAGTTCTGAAATTGTCCTGGCATACTGTATCATTTACTAAAGTTACTCGGCCCCTAGCAGGGAGAGGACCAAAAGCCTATAAGTGTAGAGTCAAATAAAAGTGTGTGTCATAACTAACGTATAATACCGAACGAGTTTTAATTTGAGGATTTTGTGCTTCCGATACGCTTTTCTCGCGTGTTAGACGCCAATTTGTAACATTATGTTTTTCTTTTCACCAGCAAGTAAATGTTTAGAAGAACATAAGTTTCGTACTTAGACAAACACAAGAAGTAAGTGATGCTTGATCGACTCCATCGTTATAGTTACCCAAGAGTTTATTATAGGTTTCGCTCACAATCTTACTAGATATTATGTAGAAAATTATTTATGCAATTAGCACTAAGTCTCAAGTTTTACTTGTCAAAATACCAATGTTAACGTTATCCTATTTTAAGACCATGATTAAAATTGACCCTCAGCAAATTCTTAGTAAATTAAATTTGTTTATTAATGTAAAAGGGCGTGTAGGCGTATTTGTCTTACGAAACCTTAGTAAGCTCTCGACAATTTTTTTGCAATTCAAGTCAAGAGAAAGGGACAAAATGAATAAAAGAGAATACTTTTTCTTTGCAAAATATGACAAAGAGGTGGTGCGGGATTTTTCAATGCGAAGTTATTGTCTGTGACGCAAAGTCGCCGTGACAAATAGTGCTGCGTTTTTCACTTTTGTTACGTTCTAAATTATCTTCGTGTTTTTTCTTATAATAATCAAGTGCCATATTTTTATAGCACTGTATTTAAGAAATTGTTGTGTTTATACAATACTAGACATTGCTTTCGACTCCGACGGCGTTATTCGTTTTTCCATATAAACATTCATCCCCATCCTAAGCCCTAGGGTAAATATTTTTTTCTATCTCTGTAACGAGCTTTGAGTTCACTGCTAGGCATAGGCCTTAAATAGTTGACACCACTCCGAGCCACCGAAAGTGCAATTTTTTGCGCCACGCGAGGGGATATCTCCATTCCCAGGTTTTAAGTTATCTTCACAGTACATTACTAAAGGATCCATTTAGTAGTTTTACCAGGGTAGGTAACGAAATTAAAAAAATTCAATAAACATAAATAATAAATAAATAAACGCTTACACACTCACATCTCCGCACTAAGATTCCCTGTGTTGCACAGAACATAACACACCTTCAACGCCCAAGACAAACATTTATCGGCCAAATGAATGTCTACCCTGACCGAGGATCTAACCCGGGACCCACAGCTCGTCAGTCAGGGTCACTAATCAACGCGCCACGGAATCGTCAGTCGCCACAATATTACTAGACTTTGCCCGGGGAACCGCCCGCGCAATATTCGCTTTTCATTACAAACCATTATACCCTTATTATACCCATTACCTTTTTATATCATTGGATGTTGTATTGTGCTGTAAATACAACATCTGTGCGGTAAACAGCAAAGCCTGAAGACTAAGGACTTAAAAGGAAAGAAAAGAAAAAAGGTTATTGTTATTGTTGGCTTATAACAACAATATATGTGACAACAAATAAACTGTTCACAACAGTGAACAATATGCATACAATCTTATATTTCAGCATCTTACGATCACTAACATCAAGGCTTCATTATGAGTTATATATATATACAGTTATGAGTTATTATAAGTTTATAAATGAAATAGCTTTTATTGTTTACTATCGGTTAACAAAAGCTATGTTATAGACAACAAATCGATTAAGTAATTGTAAAGTAGGTAGGTACTATAAAAGGATGATAAATAAAGCTATTACAAGCAAATTGTTTTAACATTGGCTTACGATTATTTTAAACCCTATTACTATCCCACAAAGTCAAATGACTCTTCGACTGCGGCTAAGGTCGTTCATCTACACAGCCCCGGGCTGGCGGCTGATACAAAGCCCTGTGTTCACTCGGCCGAATTTGATAACCTTCGAAGTCTCTCAATCTACTGGTAGTCGCCCTGAGCGGTCATATTTACAAAGAATTATATTCTATTCGCGAAAAGGTTGTTAAATAAATACAAATATTTTGGGAATGTCGATCTGAATAGGTATATATATAATGTATATCGAAACCCTTTTTGATTTTCCAAAGTCCTCTAAATTGCTGTGCTCTACAGGGTTCATGATGACTGAACCACCTATTGTAACAAATTTCATGGAATGCAATAAATATAAATATGAATATGAGCAATTCAGCTACGTAAATTGTGAGTGAAGTATGCCACAGAAGTCCATGGGCGGCAGCGGTGGGACTGCATGTTCGTTGGCGGAATCGTAGACATAATAGAAAATAAATTATTGTGCCTTGCGGGATATCTGCTCTGGCATGTCAGAGGTTTTTGATGGACTGCGTGCACTGGATATAATAACTGAGACAACTAAATTTTGTATAACAGCAGACAATGGGTTGGGATGTATGGCCAAGTGATGCACGAAGATCAGTGAGCGTTCCATTAATGTCACGCGCAGTGGCACTGCCGAAGACCGTGTATGTCGCCGTTGATTTGTGGATGAGCTGTGCCTCACTATAGGCTATCGGCTTATATCGAGCTGCTATTGAGCAGAGTAGTATATTCAAAGCATTTAAGTTATTGTTTATATATTGATACGCAATGATTTGCATATCACGCTAAACTGGGACTCCCTGAAAACCAGTGACTCAGGTCTTGTACCACTGCATAGACTGAGTGCTTTCCAATTTACGTCAGACTGCGATTATTGCCTTTTTATATCCAGATTGGTATTATTTTGTGTGTGTCAAAATTCCTTATGTTATTTATTCTTTCTTGGTTGCAGCTTTGACGGTAAACAAAGTATTTTTTATTTTATTCTATTCTATTCTGCTGGCAAATGTTCATAATCACTATGGTGAGCCTTGTTATAGACATCAAGGCAGCCTAAGATTGTCCACTAATCCTTCCATCAGTCCTAACAGGAGTAGCGTGGTGAAATATATGAATGTCTCGTTGTCTCTCCAAATCTTTCCCACCTCGTCCCACTTGCATATTATCATGACTCGTAGTTAGTCCCACTACTAAGTCCCTCTGACACTAATTTTGTGATGAATGATTCGTAGTCCCACTGGATTTGGGTTCGCTATCCAATTACTAAGTGCGTGTCTGTCAGGATTGAGAAGCCATTCGATTTATACGTAGGTCAATTCTAGCTGCGGAGAGACCTGTACCCAATGGCTTCGCATAACTTTCTATTACAGACCGTTTGTTATCTCTCCTGCATATTATTCAAGTACCTTTCTATGAACAAAGTTTTAATAAGTGGTAGGCATATTAAGACGTAGTCAGTAAAAGTTTGTATGTGTAGCCAAACGATTGCCAGCGAAACAAAAATATCATTGTTTAGGCACATTCTCACTATATCGCGACGTTCGTTTTATCAATGGATTACTGTCGCCTATAGTCGTTTCCAATATCACGAGAATCTGTCAGCTCCAAGGCACACTGTAAAAAAGTACTGGATGACAGTATTATCGTGTTATATGTGAACAGCTTCATTTAAATATACAAGCCATGACAGAAGTACTTCAGAAAATCGCATGAAAGTGCACAGTACTTACCTACATACAAGCAAGAGAGTCGGTTGATAAGTCAAAGGTTTGGGTCGCCATAATTGAGTAACAAGACATTGATTACACTTGGCTTGGCTTTTATGTAAATATGTACGAGTACATTGACCAACATCGGCATTTAGAGGTCCACCGCTGGACATAGGCCTTAATCGGCACAACTCCAACCGGCCCTCTAAATCCAGCAGTTACTTGCTGTCATCTTCAGTGTGTTAGTCCGGCTGAGTCGTGATCTCCATTCGACAACCTTTCTTACCCGTCGGTTTTCATTCTTTTAAACGGAGTGCACATTGCCACTTCAGCTTGAACTCTGCGAGCTACTACTTGCTTGTTTCTTATGTAGAGAACAACAAAATGATGCAAGTTAGGCAAACTATAATTTAAAAAAAGGGTGATTAGTCGAGTAGTTAAGATTTCGGCCTCCTACCCAGGTATCCGAGGTTCAACACTCGGGCACTCTCTGCCTTTAGACAGCTCTTGATATTATGTGCATTTACCCATGCACAACTTCTTAGTTAGTGATCAGTGATGATGATGATGATGATTGAAGATATTTCAATCATTATTGTATAAGTATCATAGATCAACAAAGAACGGTGTAATACATAAATGATTTCATACGCAGGTTATAATAAGTTTACGTTAAACACTATTTATTCAAATGGTATACGTATAATTCAATGTACTTTATTTATAATTCCATCATTTGTAATTTTAATGTCGCATTCTTAAAACATCGTTCTATGTAGTACAGAGTAGTAAAACTGTAAACTGTTACAATCACAGCATATAAACTGAATTAGTCTTTGTACAGAATGGAACAATGTAGGAACAACTCTTTATGCCGCCTAACTAGTCAATTTAATACCGCTGTAAACTTGCAATGCAATTCTTGTTGAAAGAGGATTTTAACTTTCATTCTGTGAGAAATAGGACCAGAGATGTTTATGAAGATTTTGTCTTGAATATTTATATACTCACAACAGTCACAGCATTATTGTCCTAAAGACACTTTGAAATTGGAAGTTTTTTTTCGAAGCGAAAGTTCTTAATGCAAGTGTAAACAATTATAATATTTTTAATTTGATTATTTTACAAGTATACGTAAGTATTCATACTGTTAATCATACGTAAGCATGTCAAAGTACATATTAATATTATTTATATTAAAATTAAAAACTAAATACTGAATAGTAAAAAGGTGTCCGCTCTCGTGTCGTTTACGTCCAGGTTTAGGTTATCTAATGAATATAGATGTTGGGTTGATCCGCGGCAGGCCGTTTGTAACGGTCTCAGTGCTGTTCACATTAAGATAAGAGATAAAACTGTAATGATGTGAAATCAAATACACCAGTTATGAAAATAAATATGGTATTATTGCTTACGTACGTTTCTGTATAGGGATCGCATTGAGAAAAAACAAGGAACTCACAAAAAATGCTACATGCTCGTTCGAAATTTCCCTAACAGCTGTATCGTGATTATAATGTTATGAAAATACTTAGTACATATCAAATGGTGCCATCTTATCTTATCTTACTAATATTATTAAATGTGAAAATTAGTTTGCTTGTTTATAATTATGATACCCCTTCACTAAACCATACAACCGATCTTCATGGAATTTGGTAGAGAGATAATTTGAGTCGCGGAGAAGGTCACACATAGGGTATCCTATTTTTTATTATTTTAAATCCGAATATTTGTACAGATCCGGAGGGAACGGTAATATATTTATATATTTATGGTATATATATTATATATATATATGGTAATATATTTAACAGCTAGTTTACAATAAACAGTTGTTTGTTTGAGAGATGGTAAGGGACCTGAAGGAATGTTACTGTTGTTTTAGAGCATGGGGCGGACTTTGGCGTGGGACTTCATTTGCGTGGACATTTAAATTCTACTGCTGCAAATGCTGGCACACGGGCAAAAGCGGCAGAAAAGTTAAAACAACAAAATGTACAAGAATCTTGGCTTCGGCTACATTTTTAAAGCTTTGGAGTCGAGGCCCTTCGTTCGTGGGGACTCAAGGCGAATATTTGCCTTCGCCTGTTTGTACAAAATTAAAACCAGTTACAGTTTCCATGCGTAGTGTGTTAAAGCAATTTGTTTGTTGTGTATAAGATTGGCAGAATGCTTAATACAATCGTTACACTTATTTGCTCGCATAATAGTAGCAGCTAGTTTTAGAGTGAGCAGTTATATTATGCTTTTCAAGGTATGATTAGCGAGAGGCACTGAACAAACAACTCAAATTTGTGCAATTTATCCAACAATGTTATTTCGTCTCAACCCAAAGTATATGAAATTACAACGTCGTTATGGTGATAAAGTCACACAATACAACTGGCTTTGTACGTGACATGAACTTGTTTCTAAGAATGCGCCGAGAGTTACATAAAAGTAACATACTGTGTTCTATTAAATGGCTTAATTAACATCATTTTCTTAATGCACTGGTGGCCTGGCGGGCTGGGTGGAAAAAGTAACGTCTTGTTAAGGTCATTTCGCACCGTTTAACATGAGGCCACGGCCACCCGGCTACGACGCAATGCGACGGCAAATGTTTGAGTGAAATTAACGTGGCATCTTCGCTGATCGTTGCGGTTATTATTATTAGTCTTTCAATTACTTCTCTGGCAGGACCAGAGACCTTATTTGCTCACAAATACATCGGTGCTGTTACAGTCCCGGAACAAGTCCATTGTTGCCACAACATCGCAGAACATCGCTATTGCTCTCCTATTTTCATTAGGAGCCGCAATGGTCCGCACCGCAGCGCAATAACAACGCAACAAATTGTATCAATCCATAATTCGGTCTTATTATAACATTTATAACACATGCCACGATAACTTGATAAGTGTTGACGTCTGTCTAGGCTGTGCCGTTTTTTAAAAGCCGAATTCGAATTTTGCGATATGTCTAGCGGTTGTTTTAGACAGAATGTGATTTTATCAAAATTTTGCAGGGCGATGTGAACAGCCCGTTTATACGGCTACCTTTACAGTGAGATCAAGCTTATTCGGGATATAAAACGAGATTGTTTACTTTCAACAATACGTTGGACAATTTGCTGAGCATTAGAGGTACAATCGCACTGGACGGCTCGTGCATAAGAAGCTTTATACCGAGAACTCGGAAATCCCGCCCTGCCAAGTGAAATATGATGCGCATTAACTAAAGCTCTTGTTGTGTCCTGTTTTTGTCGCCAAAGCGTTCCGTTGAATTGTATTTACAAGTGGATTCACTTCGGAATATTTAGCTAGAGACTCGGATACTCGTTTTAATTTTAATACATTTTTAAACATTTTGCTTTCTTTGTTTATTGCTTTTAAGTTTGCTTCTACGTTTTAAAATTGTTGGAAAATAATGTCATACAATGTCTGTCAGACAGCACCTCACAGGTGGTTGTTTGGTCGTAATGATTAAAATAGAAAACACTCAAACATCGCAGTCAGATGCGTCAGTTCGTTTTATGTGTGAATCTAATATCCATTGAATTGAAGATTCTGTAAACAGCTCCGCATTCTATGAGGTTGTTAATCGTATCACGGGAAATTAATGTTTTGCCCGAATACTTCCTCTGTTTTCATGTTATAACTTGCTTCTGCACTACAAGCTATACGCGGCAAGCAAAATTCAAAGTGTTTCCTTTTTATATAGTAAATTACTCGTAGTTTGTAGTCCACTATAAATTGGCTATAAGCTGATGTTCTTTCTAACACTGTAGAGCAACCCTAACGTTACAAATACCTTTTAGTGGAGTCTACTGACCTTAAGCCAATTACAGCACTGTGGATGTTGCTGCTTTCAAGCGCAAATACATGTGGTCTTGTACAGGTTGTTCGACATGCAATTTTACAGTTCAATACGCAGTTACAGGTATTTCACGAAATAGCCTCAAAGCTCAGAATTCAAATACTACTCGGACTTGTGCAGTACCTACACAGTGAAGTCCTAATTGATCCTGAAGCAAAATGCCATTGGCAAACATTATCAAAATTTAATTTTAAGCTAAAACATATTTTAACTGGTTTGTAATTATTTTCTAATTTGAAGAATTAAAGAAAATAAATAAATAAACGCTGACTGACACGCTGACATCTCAACAGTAGGATTCCCTGTGCTGCGGGTGGTGGTCACGCAAAGTGAACAACACAATTTAACACCCAGGACCCGAGTACAAAAGTGTATCTGTCAAATAAATGTTTGCCCCAGTTTGTTTTAATTGATCTGATATTTTATAAATTTTGAATGCATCTGATATTATATATTACATTTATGAAATATTAATTAAAATTAAGTGATAAAAATTTTTTGTAACTTCACAATTACTACGACCCTAAACTTATAAATGCCGTTCGGGATAATAGTTTTGTAAATAGTCTAGATAATCTATCAGGACAGGCAACAATTAAGCCTACTGAATATTATTCAGTTTTTCAGATTGTTTAGTTTTTCATTTATTTATTTACATTTATAATAAGAACTTTAAACACATTTAATTTCTTAGAACATATTTATTCTTTGAGTTTGTTACCAAACTCTCGTATGGTTTACTCTGAAAATAGGTTTTAAACCAATATCTGATATCTGAGCGTAGACAATCAACGATCAAACCTACGAGTTGATTGCAATCTGTGACGCCTATTTCATTGAAAGCGACAGCTGCGTTGCAGCTGAAGCAATTGTGATTTTCATTCCATTCCTTTTTGCATCTCTTGGTCCCGCAATACACTCCATATGAATATGTGCCTTGTAGAATATAATTTTGTTCGTTCGTTCCAGTATTGTGAAAGGCGCTCTCAAACGGAAGCGGATAACATTTTCTTTCTCTTCGAATGTTTTGTTAAGAGACTAGGTACGTGAATGGAATATCTCGTAGTCCGTTTTGACCTAAGGTTTAACTAAATGTATGTAAAATGTGGTTGGTGTTTTTAGCTTGAACTGTTATAATTAATATTAGCTGACGTGATAGCAGCTATTGAGTTTGTTTCCAGGAGTTGAGTGAGTTTCCACTTATACAAGAGATGATTATCTCAAGGATCACAGGTTTGCGGTTAAAGTGCTCTTCGAGGTCATTAACATGGGCCGAAGTAACCACTTACTACAACTACTCCATTTAGTAAAAGGGCTTAAGCCAAATAGCGGCCCAATGCAGGCCACGGGTCTCTTCTCTCAACTAAGGAGGCCTGGGACCTGGTTAAGTGCGGATTGGTAGAGGGGTCAGTGTCGGATTTTTTTGGCTGCCTGTAAGCCTCCGACAAGATTTAAGGACAGCTATCCAACGAGAACGTCCGAGATCGACTGTTTCACTGCCCTCTGAAGCACGGAAGCGCTCATTAACATTTGCCATTAGCGGTCACCCATCTTGCTACCGACAGCAGCTGGGACAGCTTGATCTTGTCCATCAGTTACGATTGATAGTTTTGGCACTCGCCGCGTGGGGCTATATCGGCTTCAAGGTATATACTTACTATACTATACTTACTATGTCACTGGTAATTACAAGGTATTTTGAAAAATAGGATTCGAATATCGGAACCTGGAGCAGAAAGCAGTAGTATATTTCTCAGTCCTCCTTAGTCCTCAGGGGTAGCCACGCACCTGTGACCAGCTCCGAATAGGACAAATACCAACGATTACTAACTGGATAATTACTAATATTTATCAACCGGACTGACTTTTACTAACAGTCCTAACGCATACTAACCAACAAACATTCCTATTAACAGCTAATACTAACTAACTATCTTTCGCACATTTTTACTTGAGGTTTATCCCAGATTGGGCGGCAGTGGTCGGTGGGACTGCACGCCCGTTTTATAGACACAGTTGTAAAAAAAAAATTAACCACTACATTAACATGATTATAAAATTATAAAAAGATAACGTTAACTTTCTTCTATTATAATAGAATAGATGAAAAGAAAGCTTAAGGTAGCCCAGCGTGCAATGGAGAGAGCAATGCTAAGTATTTCATTTATTTAAAGGCTGGATGGATGGGTGGGTTTTAATAAAAGACATTTCACGGTTGGTTCATAAAGGTTAAACTAAGCATAATTTCTTTAATATTGACCGTTTTATAATGGGAATGTTAAACAGATACAGAGGTCAGCCGAAGCTGCAAGTCAAGGTCACTTAGGCAGTTATTTCTCGTTAGGCACAATAACAAGGCCTTTCCACCTCAGTGCTAAATCAAATTTAAATGCTGAGCAATGTGCCTGACTGTAGCCTCGGGGATATTATGCAGTACTGAAATCGGTAAAGGTGTTTTTGTAGAGGTAACTCAATCCCTGACTAATAATGAAATCTCTGGAACTTAAAGCCTACAAACTGGACGTTTGACATCAAAGTATTAAATAAAAATACTTAGTACTAAAGTATTCGTGAGTGTTCGTATTCATTTTAGATGGGTAAACTAGTCGGGCAATCCCGACAAATCAACGTGAGTATAGCCGCGTACCCATCTCAAATGAATAATACTTAGGTACTTACTTTATAATTTCTGTAAAATTATCCTTAAGGCAATAGGGGATAAATGTTTGGGTGTGTAATTATTTTCTTGTAATATGATGACATTTTAGGGTAGCATTTGCGGTGCTGACGTGATAAGAAATGTGTTTCTGTAATTCAACTCCTAAGACGGTGCAAAGATAGGGTTCATTCATGTCTGGATCAAAGCGATGAAAATGTATATTTCACCTTTTCCTAAGTAATTAAAGTAAGTGAGCTGTCGATTTTAAAAAATTCTGCCTGATCAAAGTTTGTATGGGAGGTCCGTAATTTCTGGACATGACTATATACTGTCTCACCTCAGCAGGCCGGTTGGATATTGCCTCACAGAAAAATGGAGTTCATACATTTTTTGTGTAACCAAGGTGTGTGCATAGGCAGCTTTCGGTGTTGCTGAAGGTTACGCAAGGAGTAATTTCTCGTAAGCAACAATAACAACGTTGATAGGACCGGTACTAAATCAAATTTAAATGTAGAGTACACAAAGCAAATGAAATTTACTATTGCCTCGCGGAAATCACAGACAAGGATAACCGGAAGGGGTTGTCAACAATGCGTCGGCAGGCTTTCGTAATGGACGACCTTTGCTTTGACGAAATGAAAAGGAGCTAAATGAGGGTAATTTTTCGGTATTTTATTTTGGTGATTCGGTTGTTTAAGAAAAATTGGGGCAATTGTATTATGTGATTGTGTTTTTTGTAAAAGTCCATAATGCGTAAATAACCTTAGCTTTCTCGGGCTAGAGTGACGCTTATAAGCTGGCTAATATGGCTTTCTGGGATCTTTAACCCTTACTTATATTTTATATGTAAAGGTTTGTTTTTTTATATGACAAGAAAAGTTAACGAGTATGCAGTCACACGAACCACTGCTGCCCATGGACTTTCCGTGACAAACTTTGAATAGGATTGTACGAGGGACTGTTAGTAAGTTAGTTGTGTTAGTGTTAAAAGGAATATTAGTTGGTTAGAAATTGGACTGTTGGAGTTAAGACTGTAAGTGTGAGTTAGTAAACGTTAGTATTTTTCCTTTTCGAAGCTAGTCACAGCAGATGCGTTGCTGTCCCTGAGGACTGAGGTGG
>DWLO01000810.1:0-17635 GCA_018245335.1 Dalla quadristriga | reverse complement strand
CGTTGCTACCCTTGAGGACTAAGGTGGTCGCCTCTTGTATGAGTGTAGCCGGCATCCACACCTTTTCGACCGAAACATATGTTTACAAATATATGTTTTATGCAAAGTGTGTACAATTCTGCTCCGTAGTCTGTACAATTCTTAGTAACAATATCACACATCAGACATCACAATTATAAGATACTCTCTTTAGATACTTACAATAAATTTTATTTTACGTGCTCACTCTATTAAATTTCTATCTTGAAACTTGCTCGTATGTACTTACAACTACTTTATTTTACTATTTGGTTAACACCGAAATTTGTATAAAATAAAAATAGCAGTCACAAAATTGAACTAGTTGTTAGTTTTGGTTAAAATTTGCTTTTTACACAGAAATTACAATTTAAGTAGCGAAAGTTTTTTTTTATCGACGCCAGATCATGTAACACTACCCCTTATGTCATAAAATCTTGTCTACCCTGTTACGCAAATATGGATCTAAAAGCCGGGTTTTATATGACTACAAACAGTTTTTTGCATGGCTAGTAGTGACTGCACTGTTTTATGACGGTAGAAGGGTTACCGAGCTACGTAATGTAACAATAAACGTTTTCGGGGACAATAAATTTTAATAGAGCAGAAATTTATGGTCACTTCCCGGAGACATTTACAGCTGATGAACAAAAAACTTGCCTTTCCGTGTCCCAGTTTCTTGAATATTAGTCGGTAGGCACGTTTGTTTATGAAAATGTCAAATATTAATGGTTTTTTTATATTATCATAAAGTCTAAGGTAAAATTATGACTTGTAGAACTGTCAGCACAATAATTTTGTACATTAGAAACATATAGAGCCTTACCTTTCGTGATATTGATCTGAGGAATAAATTTGCTGCAAATCAGAGATTTAGTAACCATATTTTGATCTCTGCATCAAAACAAAGTAGGATAAAATATGCCTATGTGCAGGCATCTAATCTGTTATTTACGTCCAGAACTATAGTATTTTGTCATTAATAACGATACTTTGAATTGTTTCAAGGGTGATCAGGAAGTTCTACTGAAAAACAACCACAGTAAGAAAGAAAAACACGATCATAACTTATGTAATAAATTGATAGGAAACTGATAACAGCTATTGGGTAAAACTTTCAATAAACTAAGCAATCGAAGATCAGTTGTGTTGTGGTCGGGCTGGGCTCAGGAGGAGACAAAAGTTTTATTAAGGGGCCATAAAATGTTTATAAAATGTAAATTACCCACTAGTTCGTATGCAAACAAATACGCGTACCTCAATAAATAAAACCACGTTGCTAGCTAAAACGAAACATCGAACAAGACATTGCACAGCGAGCAAGACAAGTTCTTTCATTAAGTTTGGAAAATAAAAACAATACAAGTGAAAAGGGTATCGGATACTGCTCGCATATTCGCCGGAGAAAATTTCCTATTATGATCCCTTCCCTAAAGTCAACTACTGTATAGGTCCACATTTGTATAGCGATCGTCTGCCAGAGCGTGTTAGTGAGATAGGGAGGGGGGAGAAAGAAAAAAATTTGTCGATAAACACGACGGTATTGGTACCAGTGAATCGCAGTTTTTATTATCATACTGTCAGTACCTGGTTATAGGTTAATAGCGTAGGTGCTAAACAGCTTTGTGTAAAGTGACGTACATAATATAATTTAGATCGGTAATTCAAACCCTTTCTGAACTTAGGAACAAAGTAGTAAACGGGCATGCAGTGCTATTAAAAGTCACTGCAACATGGATTACTATTGACAAATATCCTTACTAATATTGTAAATGAGAAGGTGTGTTTGTTGTTTGCCTTGTGTCACCCTACAACAGAGCAACGGATCGACGTGATTTTTTGGGTTGGATTTGGGTCTGAGAGTGAATTTTATCCCTGAAAAATGCACGGTTCCTGTGGGATAGATAAGGTAATTACGGTAATATAGGTAATACGTGAGCGGAGCCGAGGGTAAAGCCTCGTATAACATAATTGTACGCATATGTTTTAAAAAACCACCACCTGGTAATGTGATAAAAACTATAAATTAAAATTAAAGATTAAAGATTTAGATTAAAGAAAATTAAAGATTAAACGAATTGACGATGTTCGGTTTGTTAGGTTGTTGTTTATTCCGTATGCGTTCCTAAACCAATGATCCGATTTCGATGAACCGTTGGTGAGTTGTTATGCGAACACCGGCGTGCGTTTTTAGTTGGTAAAAAAAAATTACCTACCAAGGAAAGGGCAGGACGACGCCTACTGGACCAGCTAGTATTAAATATATATCATGTCGATTCAGAGTGACTTGCCATAGAAAGTTATCTTGAGCTATCGTACCAAGTCTTAGCACGTATTGAAATATATCCATTAGAGTAAATGACGTAAAAGAGCGCACTTATTTCCATCACTATGTGTTCCCGCCCGCACACTCCCACACGGCAAACACACGCTGCCACCAGACCAACACACACACCACAAATACGCTTATACAAAGCTTAAGGTACGTATTTAGAGACATAGTTTTATCCGCGACCAAGAGTGGAAATTTCAATAAAAATGCAAATTTTTCCTCGGCAATTTTCTTCTTCTCACTACTGTGGCCTCCATTATTGAGTCCGAAGCTACTGCATTATATTTGGGTTCGCTTCGTTATAACTTTTTATATACGAAATGAGATTTTTCGACCCACAAGTGTACACCCATTTAAGCAAATATAATTTGCGTGTTAATTTTGCTGACGTTAAATTAGCTACTGTTATCTCTCGCTCACAAGGATGACTGTCGTACGTTGGCTTTCGTATATTGGAGAGGGTTGGAAAATATTTTTACAGATTGTTTTTATTCTATTCAAATAGTTCCGTAGGTAGTTAACTAGAATTCCACGATGGTATAAATATTTATGAGTTACTTATTACATAGATACATTTAGTCTACGTAGATAATTGTCACAAGTTCTTATGTAGATTTTTTAATTTAAACTCTAAAGCGTCTTAATGCTTTAAATCGGTCGTACACATAACCTGCTGAAATTTGCATTTAAAACTTTCCGCCTAGTTGGGGCGTCTAGGGGGACGGGGGTGGAGTGAGGGAGCGGATTAAGGATGCTGGAAGCAAGGAAAGAATACACAATTAGCCTTCTCCTACCTGCTGGAGATAACACAACCAGTTCAACGAGACCTGCAACTTTGCGATTTCCTTGCCAACCCCCGCATAGGGTAGGTGTTCGTTTACATTGGACAGTTTTAAGTAAGGGATTTTAAAAACGGGTCCGAATTGCGACCGGAACTGAGGGGCTGGGAATACCGGATCGATCAGCGGAACTCGGATTGTCGTTGGCTTTGTTGAAAATCTAAATTAGGCTGTTAGTATTCACGCGTGTCGATAGAGCAGACAAGCTGTGTCGCGAGTTGGGGCTGATCGGATATAATAGATGCATGTTATCTTGTTACTGGGTATGCGTGTAGCGCCGTAGCGACGAAAGATTGGATGTACCTTACTACAGAGAGCGAACAAAAGCGGATAAAGACCATGCGAATTTTGTTTGATTTCCATACATTGTCATGTTTCGCTGCAGGGGTGCGGAATATAAGTAGGTACCTACTACATGAATCACATGTGCTCAACAGGAAAATAGAGAAATGCTACTCCAGAATTAAAAACTAACTGCTTGCTTATATTGTTAACAATTGAACATTTTGGATTGGTCTGGAGACATAGTTCCCCAACGAACATGGAATGCAGACTGAAAAATCCCCTAGGTACCGACCGGCTGCCGGCGTCGTAAAATGAATGTTCATAGGTACCTACAGGATACAGCGCGCGAATGCGCAATGTGCTAGCTACCCTATGTTTGCCTGTAATATTCACAATTTGCGACTGCAAACACCGGCGCTGCCACACGTCGCTTTTTAAAACCTGTACCTACCTATCTCTTCTACACAAAGTAGATACTAGACGCAGAATCATTCCACAGTGGAACGGTATGAAGGTTTTAACTTTAAAGTATGCGCTGAGGGCAAAAGATAAAAACAACTGTTTAGAATAAAGACATTTTGAAAATAACAATTTTATCCTTATTAATATTATAAATGTGAAACTGCGTTTGTTTGTAAGTTGGTTTGTCCTTCTTTCACGCTGCAATAGAGCAACGGAATAACGTGATTTTTTTGCATAGAGAAAGTTTCTGGGCCGGAGAGTGACATAGGTTTTTTATTCCGGGAAAATGCACCAAATGCACGGTTATTGTGGGATAGATAAGGGAATATTATGCAGGCGGAGACACGAGCATAGCCTTGTATCTTATGTTTTTGTTATGCATTTTGTGCATTTGTAACCAATGCACACTTTAAATTATTGGATAAATAAATTTTTCAAACTGTTGGTAAGTAGGTTTCATCCATTGGATTGGGTAGTTGAGAGTAGATTTTCTTAATATATTTTTTTATCTGGTGTCACAGTTTGTCTGAGTTTTATAGTATATTATTGTACTATAAAGATATTTAATGAAAGTTATGTAATAACATGTATGAAATAAGATATAAACCCAGCTCTAACCCTATCAGAACATAATAAGAATAGATATGATAACAAAACCAATGCATACACATAAAGTCTCTATGTTACGCGGCCGTAATGTTACAGATGAATATTTATTCCATCGTTAGCCGTGCCGTATTAATGCTACTATGGGGGAGCAAAGGATATAGGCAATATAGTGTTTTTTATTATATACGAGACTTTACGCACGGCCCCGCCCACGTAATAATCTCTTATCTATCCCAGAGGAACCATGCATCTTCTGATAAAAAGTAGCCCTTGTCACTCTCTCCAGCCCATAAACTAACTTTATGTAAAGAATCTCGTCGAGACGTCGTTCTGTTGCAACGTGAAAGAGGACAAACCAACAAACTAACAAACCAAGATACACACATGTATGTTAAGAACCTTATTTTTGAAGCCGGTTAAAATATACATCATTACCATAACAGGTAAGTAGATTTACCTAACTACATAAGGAAGGTGAGCCTGTAGGCATGTCCTCTATACCTAATTCAAGAGCTAAAATTTCTTAATACCCTCCAAGCGTTCCAACGCACCCTCCGTAATAAGCCGGGAGGTCTCCAGGGAGGATCTACAAGTGATTTAAAGAGATTGTCAGTTAATGACTCCGTGTCCGCCACAAATTCAGCCCTTTCTCGTGCCTCCTCTGCTAATGGCCTCTTTATCTCCTACCGGTCGCCGATATTGAGCTCACTGAACACTAGGAGTTAGCCGCGTCTTCACTCGGGTTTATGTACGACTTGGCAATTCATGGCATAAGCAGTGGTAAAAACAATATTTGTGGCTTATCAGTAGTCCTGTATAATTACAGTTCTCAGTAGTGAATTCTTAAGAGAAAATCTGCATGTCTGAGAGTTGTCTTTCCTAATATTATCAATGTCATAATTATTTATATTTAATAAAAGTTTTAATGTACGAGCTAATTTTTCTAATATTATTAATAAAAAAATTAGGACATTGGGTTGATGTTGATATGCATAGAACCGATCCTTATATAACTTAGTAGAGATATAATTTGAGTCACGGAAAAGATCATAGGATTTTAAACCCGAATATTTGTACAGACCGCGAGCGAATGACAACTTCATAAATTTTACGCGAACGAAGACGTAAATAATAAAATGACATATCTACAGTTATAGTCCAGTTATATATACAGCTACATAGTACAGTTATCATTACAATACAATAAATAAAGTTAATTACAATAGGTACATGAACTTTTCATCACTATTACTAGACTTAGTTTATCTTAGAGTGAAACTTATTTCAGTTTGAATACAGGCAACAAGAATCGATATTTTGGAGACCCCGATGGTAAAATCAGCCTATTTGTACGTAATGTAACGCATTGTTGTTTAGCTTGTAGAGGGCAGATTTATTGAAATGCATATAATAATGTACTCCCTTTCACTGCTGTTGCAGTACGACTTTAAATTCTCTAGAGAATTATTTTGCTGTAGAGTGACCGACGCACAAACAGATAAACGCACACGTCCGAATTTACAATATCATATTTCGGATGCATCATAAATCGAAACCGCCTACGCACTTCGGGTTGGTATTTACGTTAATGAGATCACAGTAATGCGAAAGTAAGTTCTTGCATAATTAATTATAACGTACCTACCATTAAACAAGCCACATTGTCTTGGCCATAGCAACTAAATTATTTAAGACATCTTGATATACACTTTGACTTTCAAAACAAGCTTATAAGTTACAACTAGTGACCACAAATTGGATGAAAGCCAGTTAATTAACCGAAACAATGTACCAAGCTATGTTTAAGCAATATGTGTGTCTGAGAGGTGTGATTGACCGTCACATTTACCTCTAAGTACTTACATGAGCCCATCTTTGTCTCACAAGATTAGCTACGCATCTGTGACCAACTTCGAATAGGACCATTTCCGACTGGACAACTTATCCCAACAATCCTCATACTGTTCAATTGCTAACCGAAACTTAACACTAACGAACTAATATAACTACTAATTTCGTGAAAAAGTGGAGTTGCGGTAAGTCAGCCCTTAACGAACAGCCAGCCGAAAATCGTATCGAAAACTACTAATGAATTCAGTCGCGCAGTCATTTGCCTAGACATAGTCCTACATACAATCTAGATTTGATAATTGCCAATCTTTGAATAGCCCCACTAAATGCCATTAAACAGTGCACTTTATTAACATCTGTCTTACTGAAAACATAGCAACTTCGTAACAAAAATACTACGATAACCTGTGACTCGGTTGCAAATTAAACCACAAAAATAATCACCCATTCAATATAGAACGCTCAGAGCTTTAAATACTAAAATTATTGCTTCGTAATCTACATAACTGGTACTAGTTGAAGTCTTATATTGATGCCATTGTGTATAGATAGGTTTGGAGTTGGAGACGATCGTACGACGTACACCAGAGAATTTATCTCTGTTTGATCAACCGTGCAGGATCGCCTTATTCGTCGTTATTCCCACACCTTACCTTTTTTCCGTCTAGGATAACGCGGAAAAGAAAAAAACACGAAAGTATCGACCGATGGCGATGTATTTTTTCACGCGGCGTCGAATAAAGTTATTCGATATAATGTCTTAGATGGATATTTTATCGGTTTTATTTAGTTTTATTAACGGAATAATGTCATAATTGCGGCAGTTTTGGATGATATAAATCGATATAGCCCGCTTAAATAATACCGACCGCAGTTTGTTCGTACAGAAAGAATCTTAACAACCATCTTCGCTTGGTCCGTGAGTTTTCATTGATCTGCGCTTATTTTTACTGGTTGCGCCGACCGCGCGGGAGCCGTGGCAGGTCATTGAAATTGGAAAGCTTATATTCAAATGAGCTATACGAGGTCGTTTCTAATGGTTTTTATTTATCTTAATAGATTTGACATGATAATATGGGTGTGCTTTAGAATCTAGACAATTAGTTAGTACTATAAGTGGTGTCAAACAATGGGTCCTGGGACCAATTCAATGCCGAAGAAAGCATTGAATTGACCGCAGCCGTCTAATCTCGAGCTTGGCATTTGTGATAATTAGCGTACCTATAGATGTTCAGGGCACCAACTAAACACTAGAGTGGGGATGAGAGTGTGTAGCTTCGGATCTTTTATACAGAAAATATATTTTCATAAATATAACGCATAGGTATGTGTTTGAATTTCAATAGCATTATTATACTGTGTTTATAAGGTAAATGCTCGAACTCGCTTATTTTGGTACTTCTAGTTGCAGTTGAAGTTGTTAAAATATTTACTTTTCGTAACAGTCTAACGATAATCTTATCGTAAAAACTTCGCGTTTATTCTGCAGCGCAGTTAAAACGTTTAATACTTTTTATAAATGACCATTTGGAATGTAGCCAATATTGGGGGTTGAAGCACGTACCTAACCTATAAATATATTCCAGTAACTCGGTACTTGTCACAACAAATGAATTTTAACTTTCGTAGATTAGCTCTCAGTGTTCCCGAAACACGTTAGCGGAAGCTTGAATGTCCCAAGAGAGCTTGTAAGTATTCTAATTTCGTTTCTAGTCAGTCTAGTTATTTCAGTCTGAGAACCCGACCATCTGTGTTGAGCTCTGTGTAGATTAACAAGGCCTTGTTCTTTCGTATTTTAAACGTGGGTATGTGGAGTGCGAGGGTTCGTTTTAAATTGGTTTCGGTATATTATGTTGTACAGTACCTACGTATTATAGACAGCGGTGGGTACGTATATATTGCTCTTGGTGAAATTGCGAGGAAGCTGTGCCCCGGGGAGAGCGTCTGGGTTAAACACGTCGTTGCGCTTCCGTTTTATCTTTACTTACATAGAGACTAGTAAGAAAAGATCCCGCAATATATGTACATTATCTAGAAACGTTTATGCACCATTTACTAAAGGGGTCATAAAAGGACTACCTACTGCTTAAGGGAAAATCCGCTCAAAACTTCGCCTAACGAAAATATGATCGAAACTATAATAGAACTGTATCTGAGCTCTTTTAATATTTTTTGTTTTTATAACCAACTATACTTCAAAGTTATAACCATTAAATAATTTAACTTAACCTTTGTTACGATATTAATGTGATTTGCAACTTTATCCTTTTTAAACATAGCATGCACCTATTTGTATTACCTGGTTATTTTTAATAAGTTACCTACTCATTACACGAAAGGTCTATCTCAGCTCATCCAACAAATAAAAAAAACCGCGGGTTTCACTAAGTGTTTACAACACGGGCAAAGCAAAATTTGTCTGTTTAAAAAGATGAAAGCAATCACTTTTGACCGCGAATACATTCGTAACGGACCGACTAAGTATTATCATATTTATCGCCGGCGTTTCATGAATAAGAGAAGTATCAAAGGATTTAACGTGTGAAATGAATTACATTAAATTTCATATTGTAAGACCCGCTCAAAAAAACTAGTTCCATAAATAACAACATTTCTACTGTCCGCAAAATATATTCAAAATAAAGAAGCGTTTAAAATTTTGAAGCAAACCGGTCGTTTTTACGACGTGACGCCAAACACGTAGATGTTAACACTGCTCTTTGGGTACTATAAACTACTTATGTTCTTAAAAAACATTCGTAAAAATCACAGCTAGTTTTTATAAGAAGTCACTTGCAAAAAGCTTACATAATTTACTTCGAAACACTTTTAAAGTGAAAATATTACAGGTACTTAACGTCCAACGCTATCAAGTTACGCATCTAGGCCTCGGTAGGTACAATGGCACTTGGTACCAACACCCATTTACAAAATCGCAAGATATTATCCCTGTCTGGTTATGATCCGCTGTAATGCGACGCAATGCCCCATAATTATTGTCCACACGATCGCTGCGCCATTCCTACGCTTAATAGTACTTTACCACATTAGCGACTCTCATAACACTATATATGTATGAAATATGCCAGAAGTTGTCCGTATCCCGTGGCTGCAAGCGACTGTGGTCATTACCGTTGAACAATAAAGGTGGAAATGTTTTGAGATTGCCAGTACCCCACTAGATACGGTTTTAAAAGGGAGGGTTCTAATGGTTGGTCATCGGTCGCTCCCGCTTGACCGAAGGGGTAATTTGAAGGCAGACAACGGACACATTTGCATCACAATGAGAGTCGGATCTCGTGGCGGGTGAGGGCTTCCGTCCATGGATAAGCTGCACTCGTTTAAGTATCTACTCGTAGCTATACAGAAAATATATACAGCTACTGTTGATCGGCTGTAAATTTTAACGAATAAATTCTTTTAATTTCATTCTATGTTGAAGTAGAAAACTATGGAAAAACCGATATCAATCAAAGTAGGTAGGTATGTATGTAGGTACCTATGTACCTACTCGTATGTGTTTTGAAATGTTGTGCCAGTTTATGTGTGATCTGAAGTTCTAGGATCTAGAATTGCACAACCTTAAAGTTAGTTGGACTTTCAAAAGGTTACGTTTTACGTATCAAATTGAATATTTGATACGCGAACGAACTCACGTGCACTTTAAAGTATGAAAAAAAAACGTTGGTAAGACGTCTGTTACAAGTTGTATACATTCTTTTGCAGCCCCATTAGTTAAATAAATAACCATTAGTAAATTGATTAAAATGTACACAAAAATATGAAATACTGCAACAAAGGAGAGCGAATGTAGCGTCTACGTCGTACAAAATTTTCAATTTAGTTTCACTTAGATTTAGTAAGGTAACATCTGGAGTTACGGAAGCGGAGCAAATTCAATTTTGCTGCTTTGCTTCTTATATATTACGAGTTTTATCTGACTTTTAGAAAAGTAACGAAAGATATATACGTCTTAGTAAAAAGTAAGAAGGTACCTATACCAAACTAAGTAGGTATAGGTACGACAACAGCAATTGGAATGTATAATAAAGTCTCAGCACGCTATGACTAGAACTCAAATACTTTATCGATGAGACAGGTTTAGTTTAACGCTGAATAAGTATAAACAAGGACAAAAATACTATCCTAGACAGACTATTCCCTACGTGTGCTAACAGTAACTGTGAGAACCTTTTCAGTTGCTTTTAAATAAAATATATCACGTAGTAGGTACCTACAGTAAAATCATACGCGATTGCAAACGGCGCCAATATAGGTATATCGGAATTTGCAAGAACTGACAATACTTTTGTGAATATAATTATATACTAAAGGTGTCCTTTGAATTAAAAGATTCGTAAAAACATAATAGCTAAGACTAGGACGGATACTGAGAAGATAATATGTTATGATATGATTTGTTCTAGTTGTTATTAATTAAGATACAGATACATGTAGGTAGGTACCTAAAATAAATTAAGAAAGTCATATTAAGAGAGCCTGGGATCAACAACATGTAGGTACCGATTCCCTTAATTTATCTTAAATGTCACCTTTCTGCCCTCGCCTCTCCTTGCCAATTTGGAGTGTCATTCGCCGTAGCCGATTAAAAATTACAATTTCATGAGCACCAAGAAGCAGATCGATGGTTAAAACATAACAAGTGGAACCATGCGCTGTCGACCTTCCTTAATCAATGCAGTCAGCGTCCACAATCAGGCGTAATGGGTTGATATATGACACTGTTCACTTTTGTCCTCGACTCCGTTCGCACTGAACTAATCTGTTAGACACAACTCTACTGAAATATGTATATTGTTATGTGAGTATTTTATTACGTATTTAAGACCCAACTAAAGCCAACAAAAATAAATAAATTAATGCTACGATTACAGTTTTAAATATTAATTTCCTACACAGTTACTTATTAAACATTCTCTATTCTTTGATTAAGATGTAAGTAATCAGACTTTTTTATCAAAGCAAATTGTGATTTTATTTTAGTGAGATAATTTTGATATTCGTTTGGTCATAGGTCATCAAAACCATGATCCATTCGTCTATAGAGCTTTCGTTACAAGCGAACATACAGGCATATATTGAGTTTTACATATACAGAAGTTTAATTCAGACAATGCATGCGATGCGGATGCAATTGCTATGCCTCGCAAATGGACGTGGGCCCGACGTGGTGACGAGCAATTTTCATATCACGTACGCGTCGGATGAGTGCATTATTAAAAATGCATCCTGAAGATTTATTATTATTGTTATTAAGGACAATCTTCCGTCATTTATACCTGATAAAGGAGGAGCCTTGACATAATACCATTGTTGGCCGGCCCATCCAACCCGGCGGCACTTCATACGATAAATCGACTGGGTTGCCATGTTAATAAAGGTGATGTCGTATATTTGTATCTACATATCTAGCTTTTTTGTAATGTATCATGGAAAAATAATTTTTTTTTGTATTTCAACACATATTTAACACAACACATATATTTGAAATAATATCGATGTTATTATGATTATTGCTTAACTAAAAAATTTATAAATATGAAATGTACGTATACAAATATCAAAGGAAATTGTATACTATCGAAGTTTATATGTCTTGTCTAAGAAAACAAAAAGCACTTGAAAAATTATGAAAACAAGTAATAAAATATTAAAGGAAACAATAGACCCGTACAACAATAGTGGATTGACTTTAACTTGGACAACACAAAAAACCCTAAAAAAGGAACAAAGCACATTGTATAATGAACCATTCAATCCTTTCGTCAAAATATTCAGAATTGACATTTCCTTATTGCGTCGTAAATTTAACAAGTGCCATACAAATGTTGGAGACAATATTGTGTTTTTATGCAGAGGAAACGTCACTACCCTAGGTATAAAAAAGTAGTAATGTTGACGACTTACATATTTTTGAATATTGCTTAAACCAGTGCACTATAATATTTCATTCAAGATGCTTTACAAGTGTTATCATTAAAATCCGTTGGCGAAGAAATCGTAGAAACGATAGATGTATGATGTAACTGGCAAAACGACCTTATCACTTACATTACTGAAAAATTTATAAAAGAGACGTTACAATTTCTGGACATATTGGTATGTATTTCAAAAATTGTTTTGATATACGATAGGTATACGATACTTATAGAACTATACCGTCACAAGTTTTTATTTAATAAATTATTTAATTGGATAAGGTTTCAAACTAAAGAGCAGCAGTGAACCGGAATGCTAACGTGTCATTGGAAAATTCTTTTAAAAGTTCAGGTAACAGTAACAGTAAAAGTAATCTATTGGACTTGTATAGACTTACCTTAACAATAAAGGAGCGGGAGCTACAATATCGTGAGCATATTTTAAAAGCTGTCAAGCCAATATGACGCCCAGCGCAATCCACGCGATTTACAGTTCCAAACTTAGGCGTGAGTCTCAATTAGGGGAAACTTGCCCTACGTAGCCCATTAATCGACTGGAATTACTTCGAAACTATTACTTCCATGCTAGGTATGATTAATAATGAATTCACCGCCCATCGTGTAACATCAAAACCCAGCTTGACGAATCGACAATTGCTATTAATGCGTATCAACTTTAATATCTTAATATTTTACGTGTGAGATGCAATAGTAATAACAGAAGATAGCATGTAGTATAGAAACCATTGATAATGTTATAAAATTTGAAATGCCATGTAGGTCCAACACGATAAAGCAGTATTATATAATAGGTACCCATTTAGGCCCTTAAAAAAACCACTTCAGCATACTCAAGCTGGCGATAAAATCTTTCGACATGGTTAAACAACAACGGGCATTTAAATATCGATTTCGATAATCGATTTTAATTTTTATGAAGTGTTGTGGAGTTTCTAAAATATAATTTCTTAATCCTGATACTCCGGTAGCGGGTAATCTTTTAGATCGTATGTTGGAATGTTAAAATCGTACTAAAATTAATTTTTACAAATGAACTCGAAGCAAAATGAACTTCGTACACGCATGTCATTAACAAATTACAAAGGCCATTAATAACCATTATGAGTGCGACGGGACGCAAGGACGTAGTATCAGTCTATACGTCACAGCGTCAGTGAACGGAGCTTTTTTTAATTAAAAACTTCGTTCCTGTCGCTCTTGTATGTACGCGTACTTTGGCCTTATAGGTGTAGGTACCTACATACGTTTCGTGTTTTATGGGACTTACACACGTAATTAAGCAATAACTTAGAGGGAAAATATGACGCAATCACAAAACTGGTGGTTGGTGGCTTCTGATTTCTCGCACATGACAACGGCATTGTCAAATTTTGTCAATATGAGATTTTATTGTAGGTTTTACATTGGGCGCTCTTTGGGGTCTGGGAGTTATAATCCTTGTCAACATAATGTAATCTTGTAAGTAATTTTCGTATCTCTTTTAAAAATGTGACTGGAAATTTTGTCACATTTACCAACTTCTTTTTTATTTTATTTTTTAATATACTTAACGTGAGCTTAGGAGCTAAAGACGTTAATGGTATTTGCACCACTCCATATCAACACACGGCCCATGTTAAGAGTGGCAAATATTTCCTATAAAAGTAACGGCAATTAAAAAAATCTTTTAATATTTATATTAGATACATAATGATAAATAATGAATACGTAAGTAGGTACAATAAAAATAACATAATAAAAAAATATTACATCATAATTATATTATTAGGCGTAGTTACAAACGTTACGGGATATTTTAACGTTGGCTTTTCCATCGCTATTTAAATTCCTATGCAAATTGAATTAGAATTTCCTAACTTAAGGGGTTACGATTTTGAAGGAGGATTGTAAGGAGGGGTTACAAAAATGAAGTAGATTCCATAAGCGATAAAAGTGAAGCAATTTAACGAGAGCGAACTTCGCCGACGTCAATGCCGACACTTAATTACAGTCGGCGTAATTGAAACTTCGTCGAGAGCTTATCGCGTCTCGCTCGACTAACGTGGAGTCTCTATTTCAGTCTAGTCTACGAGAATCTACGAGAGATTTTCCTCATGAATTATCTTACAGAGTTTCTATGTAAATTAATTTCATATAGTCTAACGATCATATATGTATGGTTGCAATTTGAATCAATCCCAGTTTACAACGTGACGAAATGCATGTAGACATCTACACTCAATCATTTTCTGTATATATTTTCCCGTATGATCTTTGTTCTCCAAGTGTATTTATATTTTTACGAATGTTTGCCTGAATTCCCTACATAGATGCCTACGTAGATGGGACGAATGTTGAATTACTTGCTGAGCTCCGCCAGCTACTTTCCTAGAGTAGTCCATGTTAAATATTCAACGCGCGAAACAATTTAAGCCGGGCTATTGTAGAAAATTGGAAAACTTCTAAGACAGACAACGGTGCACGTGCCGGTCGGCAACGGCCTTAATTAGTGACCCTTTATTAAATTGACTGTCAACAAACGTTTACCACTTTAAAATCAGTGTGCTGTAAACTTTCTCGCGTGATACTTGCGAAAGATACCTATGAAAAGGTTTTTTTACTGTTAATCATCTTACAAGTACTTGAATGTTGAATCGAAATATAATTGTAATCGTAAGTAGCCAAACAGGTGGCTCGTCGGTATTCGGTAGTGAATCTGATTGACAAGGTATGAGATAAGACCCAACTTTGATTTTGGCCGAAGCAGTCATGGTTCCGTCGATAAAGGTTTGTACTTTTTTATGGGTTTTTTTTAAATATTGTCTGTGTGTGTCCCACAACACAGCTCTAGTCCCACCCAGAAGGGTGGGATGGCGCGATTTGGTCAGAAGACCAAACGAAAAAATATATGTTGTTATGAATATTGTTTGGCAGAAAGTTTATGAGTCCTAAGAGGCATGGAAGCTGACGCTATTTCAACGGTCAGAAATTTAAAAATATAATGCGTAAGTGAGACATAAATTTAAAAAAAAATTGACTAATGAGAATAATACTGCAAGAAGCAAGGATAAATAAAAACATAATTAGGTCTATGAAATAACAACAAAAGCTGGTATAATATAAAAGATAGTGCTACTAAGTAGGTACTTAGGTAGGTAGGTACCTACAAGAAGTACACATAATAAAAAATATTTATTAGAAAAGACGCACCAGACTTACCTGCAACAAAAAATATAAATACCTTGCCATACAAATGCTGTAACTTGTGAGCATTTTTACTGATTGACGGGCAAAAAATTGCAGGTTTCATTCAGAGCTACGAGTTTAGTTTTAGTGCTTATGAACCTTATATTAAAGAAATAATTTAAGGGCTGGCTAGAACCTACGCAGTGTTCGCAGGTTCGCATCATAGCCGGACCTCATAAAGGGCTGGCTGTAAAACAAGTAATAATAAAAGGCCTGGACGCAAGGCGAATAATGTTGAAAAAGAACTTTTGCTTTTTAACCAGTGGTTCGCCAACTTTAAATTGGTTTCCACCGACTCCGCCGTTCGGTAAGGATAATGGTGAAACTAGTACGTGAAGTTCGGAGTCACTGTAGCTATCTGCTTAATAACTGTTCTGGGGCCGGCCATTCACGACGGTATTGGACCAGTATATAGGTACCTACATAAAATGTTAACTTACATAAGAAACGTCATTGTTTCCTAATATTATTTTCCATTGTTCTTATTAGTGAAATATATTAGTTAATTATCCTTTGTTGATTATAAAAAACAAATGTTCTATATCTACGTTGCCATATAATTAAAATTTGTCCGATTGCGATGACTTCTCTGACTTATTTTGCGAACGCAAAGGTTTCTCCGATGGTAAAATAATTAAAAAAAAAAATAGATTAGTTATAAATACGCTATCAAAGAACCTAACAAATTTTCTTTTAAATTAATTGGATAACGTTGTACAATTCTATAGTTACGAATAAAGGGTAGAATATTGTTAACAATAATGTGAACGTGTTTATAAAAAAAAAATTGTGATTCAACCACCCTTACTAAAAGACCAGCAAGTAGGTACATCACGTAAGGTTATAGTAACGCAGAAGAGTGTTTTCGTACATAACCTTTCAAATAATGAGAAGTGATTATGTAATAATTACTTTTACGGCGGCTTTAAAATACTAACGCGGATATACGACAATTTGCTGCACGCCTGCAACATTGTCTCAGACGGTGAGGTAAGAGTTACTTGCCAGTAGAGTTGACTCACTAGCCCGAACAAGGCACGTAGACTTGCGATTTATAAATAATTTATTGTACTAAGTCTTATAATATCATTGATTAACCCCTTACCCGCTACGCGTACATTTGTAGCCAGCATTTATTACCATCGCGCGCTCTAGGCGTACAAAAATGGCGAATTATATACGCACGTAAAAAATTGTCTAAATAAATGAACATATTATTCCATCTCTGTTGCGCCTATTGCAATGTGTGTGGGAATTAACAGGCTAGGTAGCGGAAAGGCTCCGGTTTTCGGCTCTTCGGAAAAAGCGTGCAACTCCTGTCACAGTACTCGTTTGTAATGTTCATATTTTTGTAAAGAGTATGTATGAAATACAGTCTACCAAAATTGAATTTGACGATTGTAGGCACAGATCAAATGATAGGTAGCTTAGTTACTTCGTAAGTTGTACTGGCAAATAATTGTAAACAGGAGCTTTATTCTGTATTTTTGTTTAGAATCGTAACTCAGGCGTGTTACGATATCTCGTGTTATCTGCGTGGAATCGTACTAATTAGAATACGACTTCGCGCAGATAACGCGAGATATCGTAACGCGCTCTCGTTACCAGTCTAAACAAACATACAGAACAAGGCCCCAGATTGTTCTTTTTGAAGGTATTCAACAGGAACACCTATTCCTACAGGTATTTTCTAACACGCAACTACACTTTATCCATTATTTAAAAAAGATCCAGATCTCAAAAGCTCCCAGGTGAATGTTAGCAAAAGCGAAAAATGTTTATGAAAAAGTTTCAGACTCATCGTTACAAAGCCTTTTTTGCACTCTAAATATACTTTACAAATAGTAAATATTTATCGATATTGTTCGAACAAACATCAAGAACTTGGTTTTTAACTTTAAAAACATTATAAATCCCTGATTGAAGCCATTCTTAAGTAAATGTAAAAGTAAGTAGACAATCTTTGAGGAAACCTGACTGCAACCCATAATGGCCCACTGCAGGGCACGGGTCTCTCCTCACAGCTGAGGAGGCCTGGAGTATACTCCACCACG
>DWLO01000809.1:0-17640 GCA_018245335.1 Dalla quadristriga | reverse complement strand
TGGCCCACTGCAGGGCACGGGTCTCTCCTCACAACTGAGGAGGCCTGGAGCATACTCCACCACTCTGCTCCAATGCGGATTGGTGGAGGAAACATTATTATAATATTAGCTAAATTAAAATCAATTCTTGATAACACCTACAAAATTCACCGATTCACCCCATTGAAACTGATGAAAGAAGTTTAGCTCTCGAAGCTGCCATCGGACAATTTTGCTTTTATCGTATGATTGAGGCCGTATTTTTTACCACATCAACGGAAAGTTGTAGGAAAACATCAACGCCATTTCGTTGGGTAAATATTTGAAATTGAGTCCTAAACACATTGGATTAAATTCTCGCAAATCAAATTGTTTATTCATGAAAATATGCTAGAAAATTTGTCTGTGTTATGATAAACCTCTATAATAATAATAAGTGGCGAGTTACCACCTGCCACGTTTTGGATTTTTAAACAATCTGAATGGCAGGTGCCATTGTTTCCCATAGCCCAGTACCAGTCACTCAATAGACCTAATTTAGTTTCCTGTTCCTTCATAGTTTCTGTGCACCTATCGGGGACCACGCAAACCTACCAAATGACCGGGTCCAGTTACATCTGGGACCCGTGATATGCCAACGAGATACAATAATAATAATCAATTTTTATTTCAGACTTAGTCCATACACAATTGCAAATTTTCAATCATAATATTGTTAGTAGATAGTTAGTAGTACAAGATTCTTACAAGCTAGTATTAGTATTGGTTAGTATCAGTATTTCATTGACATTCCCCACCGTTTGGACTACTAGTCAGTGTGTAGCCGAATCCAGTGGCGCAGCATCGTCGAGTCCCAGCGGTCTGCGAACGCAGGATGCCGCTCGTGCTGGATCGCAGCCTTTGCAGCATAGATACGCACTTCTTACGTACGATGGCATTAAAGCCATCTACGCATCTTTAGCGTATGAAAATTATTAACGCTACATGACCATTAATGTATTATTTTCACTGTGTGTATAATATTAAACTTAGAACCTGACGCTGGTTATGTAGTTATTTTTACTAAGGCGCGATTGGGAAATCTCGGGGACATAGTCCATAGTGCGAGCCCGGTACTTAGAGCGGATTCCCACTATGTCGCGACGACAGATAGTCGTGTCGTTTACTGTCGCTTGTATATACGAGTATTTAAATGGAGCTCTTCGCGTACACCACGACATGATTAAATCATTAATACGACATTTAGTCGGTGTGACTTGAAACTGACTGATTGTGGTGATAATAAGAACAGAGAAGACAGCTGTCCGACGATAAAAAAAATGTCCATTTTTTTCTGCCAGCCTCTTACCTAGATTGTTTTCGTGCGTTTTTATTGTTGTACCCCCTATGCTATCTTAACGTACAACAAAAGAACTCAGACGGACCTTCCAGGTCTTTTCTGATGATAATTCTACTTTCCAAAAAACGGAACTCCCTTCGTAGACTTACGTGGTAATTAAAATGAAATGGAACATACGAATCATACGTTCCCGCCCAAGTAGAAAAAGTTTTAGGTACCTGGAACAGTAAAAAACATGTTGTAGGGACACATTACACACCGAAATTTGTATAGCATTTATGTAGCTTTGGACCATGGTCTACTCGTAAGTACGAGTACGTAGCAGACGGGTGTGTAATTCACATTATTTTTCATAGGCATTACAGATAGGTACTACTCATTCAATTCTCGATCGGCACCAACCTCAAATAACTACTTTGTTTTAGTTCCTTTTACCTGGTGTTTATCAAGAAATTTTGTGTTTCTGTCTAAAAAACGTTGAAGCTGGTCAAACTTGTACAATATGCGACCATCTTATTCCCTGAGTATTGCTACTCCTTAGGACCTGTGACCAACACTAAATAGGGTTAATACCGACCAGTTACTTGTTGGGTACCAAATTATACTAACAGGTTTACCTTATGCTAACCGTCTGTTCCGATATTATCATGTTCAAACTGCAATCCCGTGTGGTGCATTGATCATATGAAAAAATTATGCACCCTTTCCTTATTTTTTATATATCATCAAGATAGCAAACGAGCATGCGAGATCCAACCACTGACGCCCGTGGGCATCTGTAACAAACCTCGAATGCACGAACGACTATCAGTTAGTCCTGTTAGTATTCGATGTTAATAGGAATAATAGTTGGTTAATATTTGTTAGTAAGAAACTAATTTCTACCAGCTAGTAGCTTTAACGGTGTAGAATCTGTTAACCAGTTCTACCACCTAAAGCATGATAAATTGAGCGTTCATTCCGTCTTCGGAATGAATAACACAGTTATTCTTTACAAGAGTAAAGAATAACAGTCGATTTAACACAAGTCTAGAGCGGGTCATTTATTCAAGGTGGGGGAGGTTTATTGCATTGGATAGCGGACGGATACGCGAGACACAATCGTAAATTGCTTTCAGGAAATGGTCGCTGTTTTCACTAATTAATTATTTACAGAACACTGGAGACCAATCGATATAATCATTCTACTAATTAAATTGAATTATCTATCGATCTATCCGTAATGCATACCTTATGTTTTTTTTAAAAACCAAGTCAAAATTTTTTACCTCCAACTTTACACCGACCTATTTTCTTTATTTCTTCTTCTTAGCACCTCTCCTTAACTTGTATATTTTGTTATCTTTGATTCACTATTCATTCCATCTAAAATCACTCTTTTCCTTCCTTTTTTGCAATTTTTCGTGCACCCTACCTTTTTATAATTGTTTACGACAACTCCCAGCTTAGGCTTGTCTGGAAGAAAGCTTTTGTATATCTGTTGTAACCTTTTTGCAATAAAGAGTATACACCTAGGTATAATAATATTACATAATTTATAATTTAGTCTTCGAAATGGGCTGTATCATGTTTGATCTGTAAAATTTGTACATCCTTCTAGTTTCCGACCTATTAAAAGTGATCCACTCACTCATCTACTGATGCTTAAAAGAGTTGCATTCAGTAACGAATATTTTACAAATACAAATACAAAACGCGTTATTTGTCTCGACGTCTCGACTCTAGCTCAGCATTGTGCTGTGTAGAAGCTCCGACAGCGCTGGTATTCTGCTAGATTCCTACCATCTTTTACTTTTCGTTGTTGAAATACATGGAGTCCTAGTGAAAATTGTATTACATTACATTTAAGAAAAACCACGGAAAACCATTCACAGCTCGACGTTTTCCAGAAAAATCATAGGTTAATTACATTTGATTTATCAGAAATGGATTCTTAAATATCATTCATGCTGGTTTTAGAAAAGTGTATTTCGTTGGTTCACGTGGTTAACAAAAGCCTTTTTTAAAACATATGCACTCAATCAAATTAAAATCAAATTTTGATTGTTGTGTCCCTGAACGACTGATTATGATTTCGTCTCTGATTTTGATTCTGATACGTCTAAACGTAACTGTTTACCCATCTAAACTTAAAGCAATTTATTTGGTTTACTATCACGTTGCCTAAGTTACTCGACATTCTTCTAAACTATTTCAATTGAATTACTTATCAAGGATATGAAGACATTGAATGTAAAGAAAGACATTAGACAAGTTTTCGTCTTATCTTCACTGTCGTTAGTATAGGGTTCGACTAGAACAAAGTTCTTTAACTTAATCGATCTGAAAATATGAAATCTTTTTGCTTTTTAACTTAGAATGACAGTACCAAATGACTGTTTGTGTAAGTAAGTCCAAATGGTATTAGGTGTTAATGGGAATAAGTAAGTTAATATTCGTAAGTATTATTACTTATTCAAAGCTGATCACAGTTCAATTATTCGACGGCAGAAACGGGTGTGGCGGTGGTACCGCCCCGGACGAACCGTATACATAATCTACCTACTTGAATCTTTTTAGTTCTAAAGTATATTTTCCGCCTTGAACCTTCCATCTACTTAAAGTTAACATTTCATCTGGTGAAAAAGCATTGGAAAACCTTTTACAAACAGGAATCCGGCCTGACTCAACTTTCGTTGGAAATGCTTTACCACTACCGCAATAATAATGCTACAATGTGTTTGATGCTTATAAATTGTGAATCGAGCCGATTAAAACTGGGGTGTCTACTAACAGAGCTCAGTTTTATTCACACGACTCATCGCCTTCGAAACCAGGAAAGTGATCAATACAGTCCTGCAAGATCCGGTTTCTGCGGTCACCCTTCTTAAAGATTGCTTTTACGATCCGATACAAGTCCGAACGATAGTCATTATGAGATTAGAGGGACTCTCAAACAGGAAAATAACAAAGAACCGGGCGGCATTAACAACAAACCTACTAAAATCTGTCGGAAAACCTAAACTTCAAGTGTTCTTAAAGCCTCTTGATCACACAGTAGACCTGTGCCCAGCTAATTATGAAGGTATCGAGTAGTTAGGCATAGATCCCCATAGGGCCGAGTGACTATACAGAGAAACTGTTCAAGGAAAACTTAACGTCGCTGTAATATAAAAACAACGTTGGCCGCTTTATCAAATCGAAGCAATCGTATGTTTGCGTGTTGCTAACACAAGTTGCAAATTCCCACAACAATGTTTTGCACTTAGGGAAGACTAGGAATAATTGACTAAGTTTTATATAAACTTCTATATTTTTTCCTTTTTAATAATACCAACACGTAGATAAACTTCCGCAGAGTAGCTAATATTTATGTGAAAAAGTACTTTATGATATACATAAAATATAAGAATTACTTAAATAAATCTGGTTTTTAATATGGTAATATTACTCATCATAAATCATTACCTAATTTAGTGATATTATTTAGTTCGATTTTTAATCCTATAAATAATATTTTAGCAATATTTTAGTTCTGATAGAACTAAAAATAATTCATGTTTATTTTAATCCAGACATTTAACCTCAAAGCAAATAAAGCCTTAAGAAATGCTATATATAATTTAAAAATACGTCTTAATGTGATAGAAATATGGAACAAAAACCTGTATCAATACAAAACGATACGAATTATAGTCGTGCTTGATAATGGAACAATTGCACTTCCGAGTATATTTTTATCGGTTAGTTTACCTACCTTTAACTAGCCCCGTTCTCCCCTATGACACTAAATGAAATTGGCAAGTGTAAATGCGACATGCACACTGTAACTTCTGTACCGTAGAAAATGAATATATGGTTTAATTTTCCATCTCTAGTAAACAATAATAATAACCAATAAACAATAAACATATTTGGATTTATACTTACATGGGCAAAGCTTATCACGGACTTTTCGTCGTATCATGGTTACTGACATAGCTCGCAATCTGAGGTGGCAATATATAGGGATACGTCAATAGATGACAGACCTAAAAAGGTCCTCAAAAGGTCCTCAAATGGAATGGTAGGCTGGTGTGAACTAATTTATTTGTTGTAGATTATAACATCTTTTTTGCAAACTTATAGTATAGCTATTTCATTCGTTCACTCATAATGTAGCCTTGATATTGGTGATAGTAAAATAATAAAATATAAAAGTAACGTCATCAAACCATTGAGAAAATAATTGTATGCCCGCATAGGTAACGCAGTTGTGAACTGATCGTTACATCTTTTACACACCAACAGTAATCAACAAACGTTTTTCATTTCTTTTCGACTTTTCTTAGATAGGAGGCGTTTAACCTCAATAGGTTGGGTGATCTAATAAGTCTGTAAATGTCTGATAATTGGTCTGGCCCCTAAGTGCTCCACGAATCTGATCTTTTGGATTATATTCCTGGCCTTTTCAGTTGTGAGGTGAAACATGTTTCCTGCAGTGGACCGCTTACAGGTTTTACCAATAGCATAACATTGCATAAAGCAACACATCGCTAGGATATATATTATTATGCATGGCTCGGCGTGATCTTGGAACGGACGGCAAAGCCGCAACAACTACAACTAAGTGGTCGGCGAAGTTCGACCAACTCCACGAAACACCAACATTCCGGGATAGCTTCGAAACGTATTTATCAAGCATAATAATAATATCATTCAGTATATTGCACAGTAAACGTTAATATAACCGTTTTCCCGGAAACATTATTCCTTTTGTATATTGTCACTGTTTTTATGTTACTTACTGTACTTTGTGTCTTTATATTTTGGTGTACAATAAAGAGTATTGTATTGTATTCCGTATAACACCCATTATATTCATTGAATTTATATGGATTGTTTATTAGAGGTGAGTGTGTACCTAATTATTCTATATCGATAATTTCAGTAAATATAAGGTTATAAGGCTTTGACCGCGGCTCCGCCTGCGTAAAATTCCCTTATCTTTCCCGCAGGAACCGTGCATTTTTATGGGATAAAAGTACTCACCGGTCCAAAAACTATATCTATACAAAAATCACGTCGACTTGATGACAAGGACAAACCAACAAAGACACACTTCTTCCTTTATAATATTAATAAGGATTATTAGTACCAACCTAACGTCGTCAATACGCTTCAGCTTTAAATTTTTTTTTTCAAATGTTTTCTTAGTTATTCTGCTATTCCGGACGGAGACAAATCCAACAAATCAAAAATCATGAAATTCGGTCCAGCCGTACTTTAGGTATAAATGGTGTAACGTACACGTTTGTTTTATATTTATACCTAGATGTTATATTTTGTGATAAAATAATACTGAGTAGCAGCATAACTACAACATTACTAACACAGTTTTCACAGTCAGAAATTTGGTTTCTTTTATTTGTACAAGGTTTTCTTACATATCTAGTAAGCCGTTCTGCCGTCCTTACGATTGGCGATAGATAGGTACGTAAAAACGAAACAAGAAGAAAATGTAGTAATTGTTTAGCTGATTACGGATATGTAAGTCTATATATATAATATATAATAGTATGTAAGGACCAAAACTCGAGTTATTGCACTTTTCGTAAGGACGGCAGCGTTGTAAAGCGTTCTAGTAATGTATTTCCACAATGTCGAATACCCCTTGCCGCATATAAATCATTTCAGTTCTATTATACACCAGAGATTTCTTCCATTATTTAAAGCATACAAACGTGCAAAGGTTCTGTTGGCTATGCACTTCCCCTGATTCGGCCGCTTTGTTCTAGACAAAATTATTCATAACCAGATGATGCCCGCGACTTTGTCCGCGTTAAGTTTATTTTGTTTCTTGTCGTACATCTTCAGGCGGCTTTAGAGCGTTCCACACTCGGGCAGGCCACTAACCCCTCCATCAATATAAACTGAAGCAGCGTGGTGGAGTACGCTCTAGAACTTCTCAACTATGAGGAGAGATCCATACCCTGCAGTGGGCAGCTAATTAATGGTAACCAAACAGGTGTAATATACCCAATGACCATTTTATAAGGAACCTTACACTGGTTGAGCGCGTTTACCAAGGAGAGACCAGGCTGTAAATCCAGTTCTACTCAACCAATCGTGATCACACATATAGCAGATTTTAGATTGAAAAATAAGTTTTCAAATAGTTGAAACGTTTTGTAGTTCCTTTCGTAGCTTTTTTGTTATGCTCTAACAAACAGATAAACAACCAAAAATTCTTCAAGTAACGGACACGGCTTCGTTACAATTTTATAATAGTAGAGATTTGGCAAAGGCAACTGGCTTGATAGTGCTCATTTAAACGTTTTTTTCATCATCGACCCATCGCCATCCCACTGCAGGGCAAAGCATAAGAATGCCAAACTGGACATGGAATGGCACTATTGGCAGAATTAACACGCCTGCGCAAGAATTAATCTCATGTAGCTGCACTTACGATATTTGTTGTTTGTCCTTGTTCGGCTAAGTAAATCCATAATCCATACAATTCGTGGTGTACCGGGTACTTACCCCGTCTCATAAATCCAACCTATATATGCCTATTTTTACGAGATTGTACATAAGGCAACCTGTGCAAGTCGTTGTAGAGTTTTCTTTATAAATTTTCTTTAAATTTCTACAACTTAAAATGTAAATGACTCAAATAACATATGCATATCTAGTCTGGGATTCGAACTGGAACTACGAGTGGGAGGCTGAAGATTCCGAAATATGATACCTACGTCATAGGATGCCATAGCGAATTTCAATATTCTTTACGCAAATACTAACTCTTCAACAAGAGGTTTTGAAATAATGCATCAATTTGGGAGCAAAACGCCACAGATAGCTACATAAACACAGGCAGACATACCAGGTACCAGGGGGTTAAGGACCTAATGTCTAACAATATGGAAAAATTAATAGATTTAAAATGATTTTACTGAATGATACTGTCTAAATCTAAAAATGTCGACTTGGAAAACTGTCCAAGTATAAAAATGTCCATTTATAAAAATGTAAGTACTGAATATTGTTACCCCGATTATAAAAAAATATTTACATTATGTTCTATTTTAGGTTATATTTCTATGTTAAAACCAGTATCTATCTTTATCAGGCATATCTATATCTTATCTATATCAATGCCTGCAATTAGTCGGATGTCCTGGTTGATATACGGGCCAATTCCCGGTAACGACGCAATCCCCAATTATTTACCGACGCCATCGACGTAGTACTATCTTGTATTTCATCTACGCCATCAGTGCTTTTTCAACTTACAAACGATAAAGATGTTGATTTATAAAGGTATCCGGTTTTCATAAGTAACATTTATTTTAAAATGTAATAAATATTTTAAACAAGCTTTTGCTCGCGATTTCGTTCGCGCAGACTTTGAGAAAAGTAGACTTCATTTTATGTCAAGCGCGTCCTAGAGATAGCTCTCAGATAGCCGATTTATATCTTTATAAATTATAGCATTTATAGGTGTTATTCTGGTGTATAAGATAAGTCTGGAAAGTTTCATCAAAAACCGTTCGGTATTTTTTGAGTGAAAGAGTAACAAACATCCATCATTACAAATTTTCGCATTAATAATATTAGTAGGATACCTCGGTAGAACCTGTAAACGGGATGGGAGGTACAACCGCCGATTAGATAGTTGAGGTTGTCACACATATTAAGAGAGGTGACGCTCCCAATCTTCAGCAAGTTGGTAAATACTAATATGCCAACTGAAGTAAATATACTTATGTAAATATACTTACTAAACTAGTTACAAACTCAAATCATCAATCAGTAGCTAGAATGTTACAGCACTGATATGTCTATGGCAGTCCCTGCACGAAGTAACGAATCACAAATCAATTCGTAACGCGTTGGTAATGCGTTTGAGACTTTTCATTCCCAACCCGAAGTGCTGGTCGCGTGCTACTGGTTTCGTTTGGATTTTAGAAACTTTGCTGCGATTACATAAATGAACGAGCAAACATTAAACACTAAATTAGTTAAAGAGGTAGAAAGAGAACTCTATCCATGTTCCAACTAACTTATTTTAAACTACTAACCCGTTCCGTCACCTTTGCGTAGCGCCGTGGACGATGGACCATTAGGTTTTTTTTTTGACATGTCTATAAAGATATGTGAAACAAAAAACTGTCACCAATTTTGTGGAAAACTAGTCTACGTGTCTAATCAAAGCCGCCGCCATCAACAATCTCGAGTTTTTATAGTTTCGGCGCGACTTTTAGAAAATTTACCACTGAAAACTTATTCAGTAGGCAATTAGCCTTTTTAATTGAAAACTGAGCAGACTTAATGTGTTGAAGACTGTTTTTTCTGTGATGACTCATGCTGATTTATTTTAAAATTCTACATGCAGTCTGACTACACCCAGTTTTAAATACCTACCTTTTACTAGGTCTATGTTGTGGTCACATTAATCACGACAGGACAATCAACAGTATAAAGAAATGTCCTCTGAAAGGGGCTGTCTGCCCAAGACCACTTATCTTGATAAAGTAATTTACCACGCCCATTGTAACTGAGTTAACGGCATCAAATAGTGTGCTAAGAAATATAGATTATCATCTTCAACTGCTGGCCCTCTCCCGGCATGGAATGAGAGGGTTTAAAACCACTATATTCCATCATAGTGGCAAAGTATACGATGACAGACTTTACACATTTTAAATTAGAGAATGATACGAAGACAATATCCATTCATGATGTTTTCACCGATAAAGTAAGGGAATTCTAAATGAATTTTTATATAGGTCAGGACAAGGATCTAAGCCGGTAATACGATTCAAATATACACATACCTAGCTTTGTCATTACAAAGAATTCCATTGCATTCTATTGTCTAATACACGGCGGAGCGTGAGAGGGTCGGTCAATTTGATCGCACAAAAGAATGAATCGTATGTATCAATTTTATACTGCTCGGTACGTATCCCCGGTAAGGATTCGGTTCTTTACCCGCCTCGCCGCGCGTATAGTAACACCGGAACATCAAAATAAACTATAGATTAGTAAAAAATTTAGACGCAATTACTTATTCAAAGCGATCCACCCGAAAGTTTCGGACCAGCGCTAAAACAACCGTTTTGACTGGCATGGCGTTTAAAATAAGCGACATAATAAAATTGATCGTTCATCGTACAAACATAATCACGCAACGTTCACCCGAAAACGATTGCGTTGCAATCTTCGTAGTCTGTTTAAAACAAACGAAGACAGCAATGGTCAACTAAGTAACCACTGATGGAAGATCATTGAGTAATTTCCCATGCGGTTCTTTTTTATACTCCACCCCTTTCGAAGCACTTTTATTGGGGTAATTTTTGTGCGGGTTGTATTTATCGGTCGCCGCCTGAGAATGCTAATGTTTACTTCGAAGCAAAAATAAAAAAAAATAAAAAACCGTGGAACTAAAAATTTTTATAAGTTTCTGTAAGAGGTGGCTGGTTGAGGGATAAAGCCTACTATTGCACTCGCTTTTGACTTTATTGTCAGAATATATTTCTATTCATGTTTAAGTTCCACTAATTTAGCATGATATCAAGAATATTGTACTTTATTTTCTCTTTGACATAATTCTGGTTTACATGAACATTTAAATTTTTTCCGGTTCCGAAAGATTCCTAATGGCCCTTTACTTACGGTTAAGTAAACTTTATGATGCTTCACAAATTTCACCGTTAGGTAAAATGAGCAAACCAATTATTGGTTATAAATTTTCCATTACGTATTTGCAAGATTCTGTACACGTCCAATTAATACCTAAAATGAAAATCAGTGACTCGTTATATTATAAATGTAAAAATTAGTTTGTTTAATTCCTCTTTATAGCTACGCAGATGGACATGGGATAATAAAATTTTGATCACGAATAAATAAAAACATCCAAATTTCCATTCCATTCATGCAAATATTCAAATGAAAATTTCATAAGTTTGATAGTTATTTTTCTCATGTCGATCCTTCAAATTATGTGCGCTTCCATATGCTAATGCCTCAACATGATAATTCTGAAATAATTTATAGAAAAACTGCGTATTTAAACGAAGCATTTGAGAGCTATTTTTCTTGTCGAAACTTCAAATAATGTCTCCCCCCATATGCTATTAGCCTCAATCTGATGGTTCTTAAATCATTTATAGAAAAACTACGCATTTAAACAAAGCATTTGAGAGTTAATTTTATCATATCGATCCTACAAATAATATGCCCTCCCAAATGCTATTGCCTAAAGCTGATGATTCTGAAATGATTTAAAAGTGTGTTTATGTGTATTCGGTAAATAGTACAAGCTTTTCGGGCTGTGAAGCAGATTCCTGATAGTTGAACAAACTGACAAACATAGAATGCGCAAAACTATGTTTCGGTTCTTGAATTTTTAAAATATCTTCAATGTTCCAACACAGATACTTCAACTTTACCCACCTATTTCATCGATCCCAACCAAGCTAATAAGCAAGGGATAAAAAGGATGAAGACGACTGAAATAAAAATCAACCTAACGCATAAAATAACTAAGAAAATCGTCGTAGACGTTAGTCTACGACGATTTTACTACTACAGAACAGTATACTAGTTATAGTATACTGTTTATATCATAATCTTCAGCGGTTTCATTACAAAATAAGAAAGCTCTGTGTTCCGCAATGTGTAGAGCTTATTGAATGTGACGTGTCGCGCGCTGGCTCGTAATAATAGAAATCGAATATCACCACGCGCGAACGCGTAACGCCTTGCCAAGTGACGTCACGCCAACCGCTACGGCGGCTTCGACGAGGCTACGAGCGTAGCAAAGTCTTGCTATGAGAATTTTATACGAGATCTAGAGCTGTTCTCTGAAGATTCGCCAACGTAGAAATTGTTCTATTCTTACAAAATTGTGCTGCTGACAAAGATAGCTCTAAATAAACTGTTTTTAATTGAAAATCTACATTTTCCTGTCCTAAACACATGCTTTGAGATAATAATTGTTATAATAATAATACACGTTATTGTACATTATCGATATACATTATACAGACACGATACGAAACAAAAAAAATACGATATACAAAAGTCGGTCTTATCTAAGAAGTTCTTTCTTCCAGACAACCTTAAGGTGAGAAGTTGTCGAAAACAGTTATGAAAAAGTAAGGTGCACGACAAATTACACGAAAGGAAGGAAAGTATTAATTAAATAGTAAATTAAAGATAACGAAATACACAAGTTAGGAAGAGGGTCAAGGAAGGGGAAATAAAGGAAATACTCGTAGGTCAGAGTTACAGTTGCGAATGCGTTGCTATCTCTGAGGTCTAAGCTGGTACGGTTACACTTGTAACCATCATCCACACGCAATTGTTGAGAAACAATTATTTCACGGCAGAAATAGGTAACGAGATCCTCTGATATATCTGCCCACAGCTATGGCATAGTGTTCAAAAAACCCTATCCCTGAGGCCTAAGGTGGTACGGTTACAAGTGTAACCGTCATCCACAAGCAATTGTTGAAAAACAATTATTTCACGGCAGAAATGGGTAAAGAGATCCTCTGATATATCTGCCCACAGCTATGACATAGTGTTCACAAAACCTGCGTGCTTTGTTATATTCATCAACAGCCTATAGTAGTCCACTGCTGAACTAAAAGCCTCTCCCAAAAATAGGAGGATTTTCCTATAATCACCACGCTGGACAGGCTGGTTGGTTATCACAGTAGATGGAGTTGCTGCACAGAAGACGCTGCTGCGTTCTCCGTTTTATTCCCTTAGTCGCCTCGTACGAAACCCGCAGTAAGAGGAGGGGTGGTGACAATTGTATTCTGTTCTGCTGTTATATTAGTAGTAAATAAGTATAGTATTGTATATAAGTGTTGCAAGTGTTGACTTATGTTCATAAAAAAGTGGTATAAAAACTACTGCAAACAGTGCTGCATATTTCGTTAGTTTTAAAAGCTTCCAAACTTTTCACTTGTTTTGAATGAAACTTTTTGTGCCACGGCAAAAGTAATGAAACAGCTGTCAAACTTCACAAAACGCCAAGAGAGATTGGTCAAAACAAAAAATAGAAAAAAAAGAAAACGTTTGCTCTATTTCTAAAATTTCTTTTATAAAATGTTTATGACAGGCGGTGGTTTCGTTAAAAATTTGCATTGAATAACTTTCAACGCTTTCGATATTTTAAACATAAAGGATATTTTCGATGAAATATTTTTGTAGGGAAGTAGAACGGAGTACGGATGTAGTCAGAATGTGAGGATACTTCCCAGTGTAAACATTCAATTCAATGTTTCTAGAGTAAACCTTTATAAAAAATCGAGTTTCCAATCTAACTGACGTAATTTAAAGTGGTTGTATGTTATTGAATAAGCGATGAGAGCCTAGTGGTTAACACTACTCGGGGGGTCCGGGGTACTTTTCTAAGTTATTTGCTCCTTAAGTAATTGGATATCATCAGCTTTCGGTGTGTGTTGTCTTTGGGTTACGATTTTGGCATATTGTCAAGTCGTTCTAACCAGCCCAAATGTAATCTCAGTTTTAAATATCTTTTAAAAATTAAATTGTAACATAATTTTTTACTATTCTATAACGATGGAAACAGTGATATAAAAATATAAAAAAACATGTATGTTGCGAATGTACGCGTGACGGGCCCAGGGTTAGGGCAAGTTGATTAAGATTTTATTACGCTTCAAAATTCAGTTCTAGCAATTTACGAGTGTCTATTACACGGTGTGATTTCAAAGGCGTTATAGGTCAAAAGCTGATCATACATATGGCATAATTCCGATTAATCTATGCAAATGTAATTTTCATTAAGTGAAGCATACAAATACCAATTCAACAGATGGCTATTGCGTGCCGGTCGGTAGCTGCATAAATTACCATGCAGTAGATTACACTACAAGCTCAAATTTACTACATTATGACTAAAACACCTAAAGTCGTTAGCCAAGATATTTTAACCTCCTACCAATAACTATAAAATCGCATAAATTCGTAAACTCATTACTCTATTATACAAACAGCGACGTCTCATTATACCTGTATTAGTTTTATAAAAATAGTTCTTTTTTTTTAATTGCGGGCTGTCATAGCAGTCGTTAAATATTGACGTTGAAATGTTGAAAATTGAAGTTGAAGGAATTTGAACATGAGACCAGAAGAAAAAAAAAATTAAAATGCGATTATTGCTCTAAAATTGGTGGTAATCATAAGAAAACAGACTTCTGATGGTCCGTTATATAATCTGGGTAAACAAACGGGTAGCTTAATTAATAATGTGCATTAAAAGGTGTAAGGTTTTTAATCTTGCTAAGACTCGAAGAGTACATAGCGCAATAAAGTGGACAACATTTTGAAATAACCGGAACGAACTAAACAAAATACAGGTTAATCGCTAGCCCAGTCTAAACTTGGACCAAATCCACGAGGACGCCGACATTCCAATTTAACTTAGATTCGTATTTTTGTTCAACCTATTTCAACCACGGTTACCTGTTTTATACTTGGACTTTCATTGAGGTAGACTCCTTTTGATAGGTAGACTACTTCAGGAGGACTAATATTCGTGCTATTTGATAATGGTAGAAATTCACAGTTAAACGGCCTTCGAAAGCTGAACAACGTTGAGTAATCGATGCAGTTGCTACAGACACAGATTTTTAAAATAAAACAGAATCATTATTGTGGACCGTTTTGATCATATAAAGTATGAGGTGTTCAACAGTCTGCCCTGTAAAGCAGTTACAAGGCCTGTACATTTAAAAACCTAACCCGTCATTTAATATATTTATGAATAATAAACTTTAATGACTTAGAATTGCTCTAGTTGTTTTTTAAAGCTGAGTGCATTTTCAGTGTTTAAAATGTTTTGCAGTAATTTATTGTACAGTAATGAGGCCATTACAAGTATATTTTTGTAGTTTCATTCATAATTAGATAATTTTACAAAGCCTTATTTTTTATAGCCTTACTTTTTTATTTGATTAGTTCGGCAGTATGGCAGTATGGCAGTATTGTCTAACGAAATCTTGCATTTCAATTGTTAATTTCTTGTTCTTGTTATCGGAATAGACTGAAACATAGTAATTATAACAATGTTCTACATAACAAATTGTGGTATATTGATTTTTATCGGATGATTAAGTCGTTAAATAATTGAAAGACTCCTTCGACAAGCTTGGTTAACCAGGAGCTATTTTGTATACTGATAGGGAAAAATATTTTATGCGGTAATGCTAAATTTTTACTAATCAAAAATAGATGGGTATCCATCCAGCTTGTTTCGTAAACCTGAGTTGTTGCTATCTCTTGTAATTAACTAATGCTTGATCTGTCAAACATGTTAATCTACTATTCTAACACTGAGTATGGATAGTACGGATGTTTTGGTCTGGTATAACTAGCATCCACATTCTAGCTGAAACTTCTCACTCCGCTAGTTCAATCAGCATCTTTCACTTTGATATATTATACGTCTTATAATTGCTGTGGGAATTCAAAGTTTGGAACGCTGTACAGATGCCAAGCTATAATACTATTACTTCGACACTCTACACCGTGGTCCACAGACAAAGCAAACCGTTTTGTAGTTTGTAAACAGTCATTCATCAAGTTCTACTATTAATGACGCGGCAAATGCGACGATCACATTCGTTTGAGCGCTCGCACACAATACTCTGGACTAAGATTGAACTACCTGAAGTTTTGGCTTAGAGTGTACAGAGTAGACCCTCATCCACTATTAGCTGTTGTTAGTTGTTATGGCGTTGACACCTCCTTATAGTTTATACCTTTCGCCACCACGATATAGGTATATGAACTCAATTACGATTTATTTGGGTCAAGGACTGGCTTATTTATGTGCAAAAGCGTTAAAGTATGGACTAAGGTAACCCTTCGTATAATATATTCGCGTAGCGACAACCTCAGCTTTTCACTCAAAACGCAAAAACCAATTCACGACAGAAATAAATATTGCAGTAAGTTTACCACCTTAAAAATCGGATAATTTTCGAGCTGGAAAAAATCTCTACAGAAAATTTGTGTCTTCTAATCGGCGTAAGAGGCAAAGTTGATAAACAGTATTTAGGTACCTTTAAGCTAAGCTTGGCTATCGTGAATACTTTATAAACTTTACTTTACTTTATAAATTAATTTAGTTTTGGTTACTGTATAAATGAGTATTTTTAAAATTCCAATGAGTTAATTGCTGTTAATCGACACTCGCGTAATTAATTTACGCCAGTCGATGAGGCAAATTAGTTTAGTGGTTATCACCGCCGGGATAGGGATAGCTCTTAACTAATTAGGTGACGTAATAGATAATGGAACGATTTTGAACCAGTTAAGATATAACTTTATCTTTGTTTCTTTTTAAGAACTTTCTTACACCGACAACCGATCTGCCGTGAAATAGCTTGAATTGGGAAGGATACTGCAATCACCTACCTGCCTGCCCAGCTTGGTGATTATGGGCAAACCCCCCATTTTTGGGAGAGGACTTTGATCCAACTGTGGACTGTAATAGGATGTTGATGCTTCGTTTATTAAATTAGTATAGCAATTTTATTTTGTTTATCCATATCAGCGTTACTTATGAAGTACAATAAAATATACATAATGCCGTTAATGAAATTATTTTCAAAGAGCAAGTCGTTTTCATTTATTACATCCAAGAATGAGAACCATTTGTCTGAGATAAAGAAAATACACACTTATTATTCAAAAGACGGAGCAAGGAAATATCTCGAGATAAGCCCTGCTAGCATCTGCATCTTGAGCTCTAAAAGATGCCTCAAATTTTAATCATGAAATGGCGGCCATAAAACTAGAAACATACGTGCAAATAACGGTTAAAGAGAGAAAAAAGACGTTGGATTTCTTGGCAATTCTTACCCACGTTTTTAGTTTCAAGAATTCTAAGACCAGAGACAAGAGATATTGAAATTGTTTTCACAAGATGGGTATAATTCATGTAGGTATTCTTAGAAATACAAATATTTATAGTATAAAGGTTCTTAATTTATTAAAAAGGTCATATTTCAACGATCCACCTTGAGTTAGGTTAGCGCAGAGTGTATGTTGAGATTTTAAAATATGCGATGACCCCCTAAAACACGACGGTTGCTTGGTAGAGCCAGTAATATGGTTTGCCCGGGATGGTACGATCTCCACAGCAATATGGGTTGCAGTTGTCAATATACACCCTGTAGGTAAACAAGGCGCCTCTTTGCCTTATCAATAATATAACAATCGTTAATTATTTACAAGACGGCGGGAAGCCGCTGGATTCAAAGGGCACAGGAACGGTCGGAGTGGCGTCGATTAGGGGAGGCCTATGTCCA
>DWLO01000808.1:0-17649 GCA_018245335.1 Dalla quadristriga | reverse complement strand
TAAAACAGTAAAGTTTAAGTTTAATAAGAAATCTGCAAATTTTTAATTTAATGGTGTACAAATTACCTCGTAAATAAATGGTGCACTAAACTGTTGATGTACAGGCTGAGGGTCATTTATCTGCCTGATATTGTTCACAGTGCTACATGGCCAGCAATCCATATCTACCACAGTAAAGAATGGATTTTGTATCAAACATGGTTCTTGGTATAGCTCTGTGGAGAATAAGTTTATTAGGGTCACGTTACTTGACTTAATGAAGAAGAAGCAATCACTGCACATAACACACCTGTTAAGGCTGGGAAAAGTGATATGAAAGGTATAGATATTTTTCTTATAAGACGTAATCCTGGATATATATATTCTTGCAGATTGCATATCAAATAACTATAAATAGATCGACAGTGATATACCGTGAACAACACTGTTACTATAATCACAATGATGTAAATGTATTTCTTGTAATGTCTTCGCTGGTTAACTCGTAACATATTTTCGTGAAATTTCAATGTTTCGAAATATATTTTCCGAAATTCATCTTCACTTATACCGGCAGCCGAACTCTCGTTTCTTAACTGCCTAATGGATTGCGAATATTCTTGTAAATCGTCATGGTTAGCCATTGCATGGATTTTAATTCATTATAAAATAATTTTATGATAATTTGTTAAATTGCTATGTATGTTTAGAAATCAATTAGGTCGTATTTTATAGGCAGTCCTTCCCTAGCTAGACAGTACTTTTGCCTCTTGCCCTTTGTATTCTTTAGAACAGATTTTGACATTGACTGTTATTGATAGACAAGACAACTTGACGTGACGTGTCAAACATAAAAGGATAAACTATTATAAACCAACTACAACCCACCACAGAGTACATAAATATTACTAGTGACCTATGTGACAATATGACAAATCCAAATAACTACCGAGAATAGGGATATTGACGAAGATTTCTAACATGCATAATAATTATTATATTGCAATGTGTGTATGTTTGTTTATATTAAAGTAATGTATGATTATATACGAGTTTTCACCTATTACAACTTTTCCTCATCTAGCCAGGCTGAATGGTAGATAATAAATACCCGGCAAAATAGGTGCTTACCTAACTTTCGATGTTTTGACTTCAGCTTGAAATCCCAAAAACGACAGTTCTGCGAGACTGCAATATTATGACACGTCATAATCAGTAATCACTAAAAGAAGCAGCGCTGTCAATACCTAATTGTAGCAAAGTACTACTCTTGCCCTCTCACGCAATGTGACGAGGCTGATTAACACAGTGAGCGATCAAATCCACGCGCGATTTAGGTATTTGCATCAGAGTTACACAATACCTACAATTTCGTGACTTTTTCTTTCTTACAAATCATTTATTTATTTAGCGTTAATTTATCATTGATGTCATTCGTTAAGATTGGTGTTTTACAAATGCAAACTTTGCTAATTTTAACATAGGTTAAATAACCTATGTTAAAAATTTAAATGTTTTTGGCGTTTTCTAACAAAACCATAGGAAAAATTCAAACAACACCTGACGTAGAGTCTGTACTGTAGATCTGACTGTTTAGTCAGGTAGGAATTGATAACAGAAACGTTGAAAAAACGCCCCGAGCGAGAGTTACTTCTCAAGTAAATTATACCTATGTCTATGGTACGCAGACTCTGATGCATAGAATACTTTTATTCTATCGGGTAGATAGCCCGCCCTACCTTCACAAGCATTTCGGCTGAGAAGACATTGTTCAAGTTTGTAGATAGAACCTGTGTACCTACCTGGTTTGCCAGAGGTGGACTGAACCTGTTTTTTATACTGGGCTCAGAAAAGTAATGAAGTTAGCTGTAATCTTCGCCATTTAAGAAATTCATGCTAAGCTCAAGTGGCTCCCTCTTGGCCCGCGTCGGAATACTCATATACTTTTTGCTCTGTACTGTACTCTCTACTTGTTTATAACATGATAATGATCGTGTTTCCGTTACAACTATAAACTTTCTCTAGGCAACCCCAGACACACTAGTAACTTCTTTAAAAAATCTATCTCATGCCCTTGGTTCTTATCTGTGGAATTCATTGCCACTCTATCAGAAAAGACAAGCCCCCTTTCGCTAAATTACTTTAGAAGACAATATAAAGCGCATTAACCATTTTTTATTAATGCTATTCTCTTCCTTTTCTTTCTAATAATGTTCTCGCCCACTTTAATTAAATAATATTTATTCTTGTAGTTTTCCCTATAGTACTATTAGGTACCTCTTTTGGGTCCTGTGATATTTTTTTTGTTTTGTTGTTTACCATGCATGAACATTGCGTGCATACATTCTCACTTAATGCCATCCCATCTCTTTCATAACTACTCCGCGCACAAGGCTGTCTGGAAGAGATCGCTCGTAGCGACAAGACCACATTGATAACAGGTAGTTACTACCTACCTACAAGACCTTTATGTTCTGTTTGGTGTACAATAAAGTGTTTTGTGTTGTATTGTATGTATGTACTTAGGTAGGTACAACTTCGAAGACTCCGACTAAAATGCTACTACGTGAATGCTGAAGTTAGACAACGTAGATTTTTTTGTCTTATTTGGTATAATAAAAAACGTTATGGACTAAATTAAAGTAATGATACATTATGGACCAAATTTAACAACTTCTTACTCAACATGACTTGATCGATGCTATGCAATTTGTACCAAGATAAAGTAAATAACCCAGAGCTCGCGAGCCGAACTCATACTTGGCTGATAATTAATTGAATAAGTGATTAAAAAATTTGGCATGGTAGCTATAGGGTAACTGTGCAGGGTAAATTTGGGTACCTACGATCATAACTCGGTTTGAGGGTCGATTTGATTTAGTAAATGGCTAGGTATTGACTATTGGGCCGTTTTTTAGTAGGTACGTACCTACCTAGTAGTTTTAGTCATGAAACAATAATATTACGAATCATTAGGATATTTATTATTTAATTGCAGATAGTCTTAGGCAGACGGTAATGGGTAGTACTACTTGCAATAACAAATATTATTATTTTCTTTATATACACTTTATTATTATACTTATGGTATCTAGTACTTACGGAAGTATACAGTCGCTGTTTTTTTATTAAATTCTCTAAGCACTTAAAATACAAGAAAAATAATAAATATGATTAGATAAGACAAAGTAGTTAGGTACGTGCTGGGGCCTTCCGATAACACTGTCGATGCTTGGCAATGGATAGTCTCGTCAATAACACAATAATGCTCTCTTTTGTTTGCTAGACATTCATTACAATAAATTGATCGTTAATTAATAGCTGTTACGTTATTCTGTGATACTGATATGACATACCGCGAAGTGTTAAATCGTGCGGCGAAACTTAAGTGGGAATAGTTCAAAATGGGAAATATATATACGGAAAACTAAATGGAAATAGCTGATCGAAAGCAGAGCGCGACATGGCGGTGGAGCTTGTTACTCTCCGTCGTGTATTTAAACGTATGTATTCAATTTTATTTCCTTACCTTTGTTATAATGTTAATGTCACCTGTCATATTTATGGATAAGCTAAACCATGGTGGACTTAACCGTCTTATCCTGAGAGTTTAATTGTCAGTTACCAATAACATAAATGACGACAAAATAAGTGCGTAGGTACCTATTTGACGAGCCGTTTGAAGTTTTCTAGAATTCTTGGATGCAAAATGAACATTATGATTCATACACACTATATATACATTCATATACACAATAAAATTGCTTTATGCGTACCTAATTACTAAGAATATTAACGCAATACTTACTAGGTACTTATTTTCTATTTTAGTTTCAAAAGAGACATAATATTGTAACGTGAGTAATAAAGCAAAGGTTAGTTACATTGTGTGCGTGTGGCGCAGGAATTGTATGTACGGCCACTTCGTGTAGGTACCTATGTTTTCCCCTTATCTTGAGGACCGTGATGTCAGACGCAAAATATCTGTTGCAATCACGTCAATCGCAGATACAGCTTCAGTAACCAAATAAAGGGTGTGTAAATATGTCAGTGCATTTGTGTGTGGATATTAGGTAACAAATCAACAATTTATTAAAGTTGTTTATCTACTTTAATTTAGTCATTTACTACGTGCATAGGGAAAATATTTGGTTCTTATAAGTAGATTAATTAATATTGTGTAATTAGCTGAAATTACACGTTTTACCTACATTATGATGTTTAACGCGAATTCTAGAAATAATATTCTCTCGCTACTTCCTTGACATGTTAATGTATTTGAGTTTAAACATTGTGGAATATCACTGGTTGATCTCCCCACTTCGGGTGAAACCTGGAGTACTACGAGTACTAACACAGAACTACGCGTGCGATGCTCCCATAGAACGCATTCGATGACGGCGAAATGATGTGAAACGATGACTGCTAATGTAGCTAGTACATTTGGATGAAATTGGATTCAGCTTCTTTCAAAGCATTTATTTTCAGGTCATCTTGTATTTACTCGTGTCGGTACTGTAGGTAATAATGTACCTACTTAAATCACGTGCTTAGTTTTACACATTGATAAAAAACAATGCATTTTTCTACGTAAGTTCAGAAACAATTTGATGGAAGATAAAAAAAAAATGATAACTTAATACCAAAATCACCATCGTATTGTGTCGTAAATACTTATCATTTGTGATCTGTAAGATCAAGGATGCATTATGTGACTATGTGGGAACAAATGTCCTATGTTAATGCATGTTAAGATGGACCGATGTACATCGGATAAATAAGTACTTATTTTTCTTGTCGCGAGATCGGATTGACGAAATCGTCTATATTCCATTAATCTAAATTAAGCACCGGCATTCCCCAGCACGCAACGTTGTGTTTCGGGGATTCCAAACCCGTCCCAAAGACTACTGCAAACTTGCGAAATGTTGTCAATGTCACGTGATGAAGTAGGTAGTAGAAGGCTTCCTGAAATTGGCATCTTGGGATTCAACTTTTGAAGCTACCAATTGGGCCACAGGAATTCATTGGGAGTTTGTGAATGCAGATAAAGGACATCTCATTAAGGATGGAAAAATATGGACTTGGGGGATGAGCCACAGTGACTGCTAGTGTATGCAAATCTTAAATAAACAATAAGTAATGGGCTATTTGACTGATTTCTGGAAACCATCTTATATTATTTAGTGGTGTTTATAGTGCCAACAATAAGTGGTTATTATTTTATTATTTTATGTATTTATTCCAAAAATAGCGCTGGGGCTATACTCCCCAAGCTGGGGGTTTATGGGAGTGACCCATGCGTACTTGATTGGTATTGAATAATTAGTTGATTAATGAATTACAGGTTTGCTTGCCGAACCTCGTGCTGTCATATGGAGCATTTTGGGTACATCTGTCGAATCTCGAAGTACCTCTGTGGATTGGCTTAATAACTCCGTCTATCTTCATTCTTACTTTCAACCTAACACGTAAGAATTTTTTTTTTCTTTTTATATGATCACATCAATAGTAACATCTTTAAGTGCTTATATTTAATGTTCTAATTCCAGAATGTTGGTTTCGGGAGGCTGCAGACTCGTGGGGTGGTTCTATAGGCTACCGAGTTATGGCAGGAGTCGGACTGTTGATTGCGGTAACCGGTCTGTTGGTGTGCTCGTTCATACCTCTTCATTTGAAGCCTTTCATCTACGGTGTACTCGGAGGTATTAAAGAAAATGTTATCTACACAAATTTGTCCCGCATAAAAATAGTTCAAGTGGCCTTGGTTGGCTAAATCCGAAATTACGAGGAATATCGAAAAATACTGAAAGCAGTTTATTTTGATAGAAACAAAAACTGTATCGTTAGATACATTTTTGGAAAAAGCATGTAACCGAAAAGTCGAAACCGAGGATTTGGCAAACGAAAATACACCCTGTACTATTGCACCAATCGATAGTTTCCCTTATAAGGTTTATGATCCTTATTATAATCTTTTCGCCATTTTTCTATATTACCTACTCGTAGTTTCAGATTTGGCCTACCAAGCCCACATGTAATATGCATGATGTATAAGTCTATACTTACTTAAATGTAGTGATTATTACTGATTATTGTTGTTGTATACATTGATTTAAATCGTTTCAGGGTTGGGCTCATCGCTGGTATCAGCACAGGTAGACGCTGTCATATTTGAAACATACGATTCTCGATTAGGAATTATTCGAGGAATATGTTTTGCCAGCCAAGCAGTCGGTATATCTCTGTTTCCGCATTTGATATCAGCTTTAATAGAACACTTCGGATATTCATTGGCACATATGGTACTAGCTGGTATAATGCTACAAGCAATGCCTGCTATTTTCATGCTTAAGGTGGATGAGAGCCATCGACGTCCCGTTTCCTTTTCCAGATACAAAGATTTATCTGAGACAAACATTGTGTACGGAATTGATGCAATGGACAGTTATTATACAACTGAATTACAACTACATGACATGGGTAGGAAATGTTGGAAAAGTCCATCAGATGATAATCTGCATCGAGAAGAGGGGCTAATCAATGAAGGAAACGACACAGGGACCATCACACCACCGCCTAGCCCGGAAGAGAAAAGGAGAAATTTATTCGGAGTAGACATTTTACCTGAAATACCGGAAGAGAGCGAGGAAAGTGACATAGATGAACAAACTATAGTTGAAAACAATGTGAATAAAAATAAAATACAACTAGGTGTTGCTATTAAAAGACTGAGCGTTTTAAGTGACAATTTCGATGAATATATTTCAAAGCAAATAAGAAAAGATTCTCAGGGTGAAAACGAAACAAGCCACTACCGAGAAGTGGAGGTAGCTTATGACCATATAGCACCTCAAACGGATGTACAAACTGAAAAACTAATGGATTCGTTTAGTTATCGTTGTCGCTCTGCCTATGTCAACATTAAAAGAAAATTGTGTATGCCATCATACAGGATTTATAGAATACGTAGGAGGGCAGTATATATACTGTACAGCATACACGATACCTTTAATAAGCCTCTGACGAGATCTTTATCGTGCTGGAAATTTTATCCTGCACTTATGCTCAACTTTTCAAAGTTAATTTTAACTGCAGTATTCCTGTCATTGATTCCTATGATAGCTTTAAAAGTGCAACCGAAAATTTCTATATTCGAAACAAATTTCTTAATGTCATTACACGGGTTTACATGGATATGTTTCTTACTAAGCACTCCTTGGTTAGCACAAACACCGAAAAGGAATTTTAAATATGTGGCCGTCGTAGGCCTCACTATTTCGACAATAGCTTGCTTTGGTAGGTTAATTGATATTGTTTTATCATACTTACCTTGTCAACGAATTTAATTTCCCCCACAGAACTGTAACTAGTAACCAGTTTTTAATTTTGCAGTTTTAGGTTTAGCCAACAACCACGATTTGCTTTCTATTGGATGCGTGGTGGCTGGACTGGGTTACGGGGCAGTTTCGTCGTGTTGTGAGACCGCTGTCCAAGACTTTGTTGGCTCCCGAAAATGGCCGAAGATCCACAGCACACTCGAAATATTCTCTGCCACCTTGTTGTCTGTATTTGTGACCGGGCTGTCTTTTGTAGCTCCACAAGAAGGCGGACTTCAATACCTAATGTTAATTCTAGGAATTACGCTCAGTATTGTAACTTTCGTGTGGCTGCTAATTTCCGCTGTATCGATTTACAAAACTAAAGTAAGATCTCTAAAACTTGGTAGGAATTGTTTGCTATAAGATTTGTCTATGTAAACACAGATTAAAACCGGATAAAGAGCATTTTCATACATAACATTTACAATGTTTGACAAGTTCGTTTTTATTCATATTCAAAAAGTAACTTGATGTACCATAGTAACTTTAACTTCTATTACCTACTATAAACTCTCTAATGCTCTGGAGAATTTCAGATGTGATTTTTAAGCAATATTTACCATTTTTATATAAAAATATTGTATTGAACAAAATATGATAAGGTATCTACTTAATATCTATTAATATTTGTTAAATTATAATTTAACTAAAAAGAAAACTTGTTTTTTTATTACTAGATTCCGCTAAGTACTTATATCTAATTAAGAACGTGATCTAAGCGTCATGTAGAGTGGCAAAACCCCTATTACGTTTACCTGTGACATGTTGTAAACAAGCCAACGAGGTCTTTCTCACACAAACAAGTTGACACAGATTAAGTTTAGACACTTATACACACAAAATAAATGTTTACTGGGAAAATAGAAATGTGGGTGAATAGTCACACGAACTTCAGAATTATTTCCTTCAGATATTGTATTTGTTTTATTAAATCATGTTACAAAGTAGGTTATTGCTGTTGCTTACATTTTTAACTATTTGGAGCTGTTTCGTGTGTTACTTGATAGTAAAATTATTACAATCATATGCAGTCACTATGTTTTTTATGAAACTGTACGTACTGTCTTTATTATTTTTTTGTTTACAATGAAGAGTTATTGTATTGTATGATAAAGCTTAATATTAAATCGTTAACATTTTGATAGAGATAATCTTTGGAGAAAGAAAAGATTTAAGATTTATTTACCACAAAAGATACACAATGTGAAGTTAAATTTTAATTTAAACATACTAGGTTAGGTGAGAGAACCTCTCGTTGGTACCTAAGTGCTTTGGTTCCACCCATGGGCACGTGCAGTGTCAGGCGGGTCTAAGTGTTAATGCATTGCTGTACCACTTTTGAAGCACGCCTTTGAGCGGTGGTGGGAACTTTAAAGGGTAACACTGGTTGCTCATTGAACAAACCACTTAATCGATGATTACCACAAATCAAAGCGGTGTGGGTGAAACTTGAGTCTTCGATGGCTACCTGGTGTCAAACCTGCGGTTCTTTGTCATATCCGCTACAGATTTAATAGAGAACCACAGAAGTAGTTGTATCGTCAAAATACAATAGCGCTGCTGGTCTATAGTCATCATCATCACAACTCATCACTGGCCCACTAGTGGCACGGGTCTCCTCTCAAGGTGAGAAGGGTAGGGATAGCCCTACCCTTGGCCAGCACATACCATTACCATACCTACCATTGGCCATGTGCAGATTGGCAGACTTCACACGCCTTTGCGAACATTATGAAGAACCCTCAGACATGCAGGTTTCCTTATAATGTTTTCCTTCACCGAAAGCAGATGGTATTTTAACGTGCACATAACTTAGAAAATTCATAGGTTTGGGGGTTTGAACGCCTGGGATTTAACCCACGGACCCCACGAGTGAGGCTGAAGTCATAATTATATTAGGCTATCAAGGTCTACAATATTTATGTGAAAACATTACTAAAAGACATTGGAAAGTGGTCAATCAATGTCAGATCGATTAGTTTCCGGATTTAGATCAATCTTGGAGCTTAGTGCGATTATTAATGCATTGTATTGCTATCCATGACGTTTGTTACGTAAACCATATTGGTGCGAATGCACATCAACATTTTGGGTTTTTAATTATCATCGGTCAATTAAAGTCATTCAAGTCATCAATTTTATTTCAAACGTCATCGTCTACACGAAGCGATCATCTCTTGAATTAATAGAAAAAGAAACAAAGTTTTTTGAGATTGTCAACGTCATCATAATCTTCTAGCTCTTCCAAATACGATAACGCATTTACAAAGTAGGTTCGGCATTTTGCAAAACAGTGAGCTTTTGTAAAAATGTCGACGCTGTTTAGTAAATCGACGAGTTATACATTTTGACGACGACATTATACACGACTTTACTCTCGGTCGTTATGTGACACATAGTTAAAGCCCATTTTCAAGTAAGCAGCAAAATATACATCTATGGGATTTCGGTTCATGTCATGACAAGAATGTATTTTAGGTACGGTCTAAGGGCGATCGTTAAGAGTATTACCTAAACACATTTACATGTAATTATGTCAATTAGTACCTATCATCATCAACGAATATATTATATTAACTCAATGTGTCACTGGAAAACAAGTAGATTCGCAGGAAGCACGGTGTCAGCTATATTTATTTAATGTCTTTCTAATCTACTCTTGTGGCGATGCGTAATGTAAATGAGTTGCGCCTATACAAACAAACATCATACATGCCCCCGTTCAAATTATCTCAAACCTGAAGGAGGGTGCTATTCTTGATAATACTCTTTAAGAGAATTGACGTTTGACATAGCAAAGTGGCTGTACGCAGGCTGTACGTAGCTGTAAGGAAAGACAGGACACCGAACTGAAATGTGGCTATGGATTCTGATAAAAATAAAATATGCCACTTATTATCATTTTCTGTGGTGAGCCGAATAATTTTTTTTATACGTTTTAGAATAAAAGTAGACCGTGATGTGCGTGGATGTGGTGCATATGGTTGATTTAGCATCATATATTTACCTATTCTGAGTTGAATATTTCTCTTATTTTTATATCATGTAATTTCGGTGAAAATAAATAAAAACCAAAAACGTGTGATGACGTCAATGCTTTGGAGAATGAGCAAGGTAGAATAGAGCAGCTTGATTATTTCAATATGAACTATCCCAAATGTGAGAAAGGTATTTTTTTTTAACAAATATCGGCTTTCAGCGTATTTTTACAGCCGACATTAAAAATGAAAATGACGATATTGAGAAATAGGAAAAAACAATAATACATAATAATATAGTTATGAAACAATAATAAAAGTATGTAAAAAAATTTCATGCTGTCATTAAGTCCAACAGAGGCATACTCGGTTAACTTGTGTAATTAAAAATACTGGGCAGACTTAAGGATGATAAAGAGGTTTTAATATTTTTTTTACAGATATTTATACAATTTTGGACAGCCACAGCAACGAATATCGACTGCGATGGGAAGCCCTTTCGCTGCGTTAATTCGACGCATTTCAAGATATGTGTAGACTTAGGCGCTGGAGTTTCGACCACAGTTGATGATTTTGTAATACAATGTCCGACAACAACTGTGTGCCATGATAGCAACAATTTTGAATGTGAATCTCAATTGCCGACCACCACAAATTCGATAGTTCGACTAGGTGATGAAACGAATGATGATAAAACAAACGCGCTTGTTACTACGATACTCTGGAATGATGCCACAAACCCGACAACAAGTTTAAAAGAAACAAGTGTGAAAGGTTTATTTTATGCATATTTTAATAAGATAGGCGTCACAACGCAAGTAGATTATATGCCAGATGTGCAAACCCAGCGACAGAGTGAAAATTCTAGAATAACAGAAATACTTACTGACTCTGCGGATTTAGCATCAACAAGTGATACACAATTAAATAATTTGATATATACTACCGAAGCATATGCTACTGATATAATAATCACGTCTCCAGAAAATAACAACGTAAGCAGTAGTGACTTGCTTAGAATATTACATATATTACCGAATGCTAAAGAGTTACAACCTGATTCATAGTTACCGTTTACTACAAAATTAGACGAAGTAAATTTTGAACGTTCAGTCGAAGCCAATACCACGAAGTACTCAAATATTTCACACAATAATGGTATTTCGTTAAAAAAATCAAAGGATAATGTATTACTTGATACAAATACAGACACTACAAGCAAAGATACATCCACCTTTATTGGCCGAGATATGGATTATTCTGATAATTTCAAGAATACTACTCCAACAATATCGGATTCAACTTATTTATTCGCCAGTGTAACGACTGTGGATTTAAATGAAGTAAAAACTGCAGCTACGCAGACGGAAAATAATATTTTTACAACTGGAAAGCGCCTATCGCAAAGTGTTACTACTATGCAAACAATTTTGCCCGAAGGTGATCCACTTGGATTGTTACCACTATTAAACTACTCGGAACCCTCATACGAAGCGAATATCACAATTGATGTCACAAATAACATAAATATATCACAAAGCATAACTTTTAATGAGTCGACGGAGAATATTGATGCTTCCTATGTGAAAACAACGCATACTATCTCACATGATACGACTACAGAAGCTACAACCAGTGATTCGTACGCATTGCATGTGCAAGGTATTATTTATGCTAATAATTTGAACAGTACTGCTACATCTATACCGGCGTCAACTTATTTTTCCGCCAGTGTAACGACCACAGATTCTTTGAATGAAGAATACACCGAAGCTACGCAAACGAAGAGTAGTTACATTGCTACAAGTGAAAAGCCAATATTGCAGAGTGTTTCTACTAGGCAAATACCTTTATCTGAAGGCGATCTTGGTTTTTTACAGCTGTCTAACTATTGGGAACGCTCATACGAAGCGAATACCACAAATGATGTCACAACTAACATAAATATATCGCAAATCACAACTTTTAATGCATTGCCGGCGAATAGTGATGCGTCCTTCGTGAAAACAATGGATATTATTTTAAATGATACGACTACAGCAGCGACCACCAGTGATTTGTCAAACTTGAATTCGCAAGATATGATTTATACTGATCCTCCAACGACACCTACTACAACATATTTGCCTAATGTTACAACAAAAGATTCACTGAATCAAGAAAATACGTATACTGAGTTTAACTCTAAAGCTTCGCAGACGGAAAGTAACAACATTTATATTAGTGCGAACTCATTACAGCAGAATTTTACTACTATGGAAACAACTGATAATCCACTTCGATTGTTAGAAATATTATCAAAAGATAAAGAATTACAACCTGATTCTGACTTACTCTTTACTACAAAATTAGACGTAGTTATTTCAGAACGTTCAGTCGAAGTGAATACCACGAAGTATACAAATATTTCACACAATGATGTTTCCTTTACCAAGTCAACGGATGATAAATTACTTGTTACAAAATCAAAAGCCTCAAGCAAAGATTTATTCTCGTTAGATGACCTAGATACTAATTATTCTGATAATTTTAACAATACTACTCCAGCGATATCGGCTTCAACTTATTTGTTCGAAAGTGTAACGACTATGGATTTGAATGAAATAAACACTGCAGGTACGCAGACGGGTAATATTGTTACAAGGGGAAAGCCACTATCGCAGAGTTTTACTACTATGCAAATCAATTTATCCGAAGATGATCCACTTGGATTGTTATCACTATCAAACTATTCCGAACACTCATACGAAGCGAATAATACAAATAACATAAACAGATCACAAAGCATAACTTTTGATGAATCGCCAGCAAATAGTGATGCTTCCTTCGTGAAAGCAATCCATACTATCTTACATGATGTGACTACAGAAGCGACAACTACTGATTCATCCACTTTGAATGTGCAAGATATTGATAATTATAACGGTACAACTCCATCTATATCGGGTTTAACTAATTTGTTCGCCAGTGAAACAACAATGAGTTCACTGAGTGAAGTACATAGCGAAGCTACGCAGACGGAGAGTACTTACGTTGTGACAAGTGAAAAGCCAATATTGCAGAGTTTTACTACTATGCAAATACCTCTATATGAAGGTAATTCACTTAGATTACAGTCACTGTCAAACTATTCGGGACGCGCGTACGAAGTCAATACTACAAATGATGTCATAACTAACGTAAAATTATCACAAAGTTTGGCTTTTAACGGACTGCCATTAAATAGGAATAGTTCCTTCGTAAACTCAACAGATATTCTCATACTCGATAAAACTACAGTAGCGACCAGCGATGATTTTTCCACTTTGAACGCTCTAGAAAGCTCAATCACATCTATAGATGATGTTGCGGGTATAAAAAAAGTATTTGATAGTTTTACAACATCTAGGAGTTCTTTTATAGACAAGAAAATAGTTTCGACACAATATGAAGGAACAACGGAAATGTCTCCTAGTATTGGGGCTGTCTCCACAGGACTTGATTTATATTCTATGGAACAAGACATGATCAATGGAGCAATGAAGAAAACTGAGTCACATAGTACTGCTTCAGTTGGTGCGATTTCGTCCCAAAAATTTGAACTAACACCTGTGGATTCTGGAATTTCAAATACAGAAACATTATCTTCTAATACACTAGATAATTTTTATAGGGAATATGCGTCTGCTTATGATAATTTATCACATTTACCTAGCCTGACAACCATAACGACGGCAATAAATAGCACAACAGCTAAAATCTCAAAGCGATTAATGAAAGAAATTAATGAAACACTTAATACACGAAATAGTAAAAATATTTCGCAGATTGAGAAATACGAAAAATCAGTAACCAGTTCAGTGATTTATCCATCAATAAGCGCGAGAATATCTATTCAAAATATAAACAATAACGAAAGCACTTCAATTAATTCAGAACAAACGTCGGTGATAACTGCAGTCGATGCTTCAGATTTTAAAATCAACCAGCTGGCGAAAACTAGCTGGCAAGATTTGAATATTATCGCAACAGAAAAGTCTATCCCAGCTGACATAAGTACAACTAATTATGCATCACACTTGGTCACTGTAGATTCAGCTGTTGATTATGGTATCCCAGTTGCAATAACACAAGAAATAAAATCAGAAAAAGCTGCGATTTCTAGGAATACCAACAATGACACAATGCTCTCCTTCAAACATGAACAGCCCAAAGAAATTGATTTTTCCGAGTTGTTGAAACAAAATAAATTTGAAAAGAAGACAACAACTGCTAACGACATTTATATTGATCAAATTACTACAGACTCAATAAGAGATCATTATTTGTCTATCTATAAAGACAGATTAGAAATATCAGCTGAGGGTACACTGGTTTTTGATACTTTGAAGGCGGATACAAATTTTTCATCTCATAACCAAATACTTAATGAAACAGCTTTCCCGGAAGATTATGAGACAAACATACCATCTACGCCTGTATTAAATATAGTATCAAAAACAGATAGAATATTGACGTCACAAGAACAAACAACATCGAAAACGGCAACTAAGGAAAATGTCTTAGTAACAGATAAATCAAACGAGTTTAAATCGAATAATAATAACACCACAATAGATACAATAACTACAATTAGTGACGCTAGTGAAAGACACACATATTTATCGAATTCAACGACTACCCATCTAATTGGCGAGACATTTCATATTAAATCAAATAATATTGCACAAAATAAATACAGTGAACTTGATATATCAACTGTTAAACCGGAACAAACTACTGCTCACCCTTCAGATATTTCCCTACCAACGGAATATCAAATAGCAAAAGTACATGAACGAGTGGATGTAGTCCAAAGATTTGCCAAAGCAAACATAAGTGAATTATTGCAAACACCTAATAAGACCACGAAAATTGCTAGCACTAATTTGACTGACAGATCTAACATATTCAATATTTCAAGTTTATCTGAAATTATAACAGATGCCGTTAAAAGGGAGTTAATAATAGAAAAACCATTAATTGAAGTGCAACATATTACAAGAAACATATTTCCAAACAAAATCAATGGCTCTAATACTACAAGCGTTGACTTTGGCGTAAATAAAACTTCTAAAAGTGGATACAGCAAGGAAGCAAATTTAAATCTATCTACTAATATTTTCGAATATATAAGAACTAATAAAGAAGCCATGGATTCGTTGCAAAAATCAACATTTTATGCTACAGCGAATGATATTCCATTAGAGCTAATTCTTCGGAACTCAACTGTGAGTGATTTTACGACGCCCACCAACTCAATTCACTACATGTCTCACAATAAATCTATCGTAAACGAGGCTCTATTTAATGGCACTGACAAGAATGTGGCTCGCAAGTCTCTGGATGAAACTGAAAAATTCACTAAGCCTATTGCAAAGACAGTAGACAAACCATTAACCAACCTTGAGTTAAATTCATATACACAAGTACTTTATAAAAGTACAGATATTTATAAAGCTACGGAGTCCGTTCGAGAATTAATCTCATTAGGAAACTTAGAAAACACCACAAAAAAAATTAACGTGTCGCCAACAATGAAAACGGATGTGGTTATAGAATTAAACAGTACCCCAAACGTTTCTAATAAATTTACTGCAACTAATCAGAACCAGAAGCCAGAACAAGATGACAAGGTTGATATTAGTTTTATGCAAAACACGTCAAAAAGGGTGATATCAACAACACCTCAATATCTAGTTGAATTAATTAAAAAAGACCCGTTTGAGAGAACCTCGGTTGCAGACTCGGTACAAAACTTTAACCATACTCCTCATATTACAAAATTAAGTCCAACACTGAAAGCAGTCGACCCTGATTTAAGTCCAAAGTTCGGAGCTGAAAATGTCGAAAGTAAAAATGATGAAAAGCTATTTGTTAAACCAATGAATCCAAATATTATGTCTAATAGTAGTGTAAGAAATTACTTGTTAAGTAAACGAACTATTCATAATAAAACAAATCTAGCGACAACAGAGTCTCGAAATAGTACAAGTGTAATGAAGACAAAAGGCCAGCAAAACTATACAAATGGTGCTCTATTCACCTGCAAGAATCGCTCCCGAGGCAGGTATGCAGACAGAAACGACTGTACAAAGTTTTTTATTTGCATCGGTAGAATTCAACCAGTTTTTGGTAGATGTCCAGTTCACACGGTTTATAGTGAAGTTAAAAAGCAATGCACAAAAAATCTATCTCATTGCATAAGAAATAATCAGTTTCGTTGCATTCAAGAGGGAAGATTTAGTGACATCTTGACGAGTAATACTTACTACATCTGCGTTAGAAATAAGAATAATTACGTGAGATTTCAGTTTAAGTGTCAATTTGGTTACCGTTTAAATAAAACAAACGTTAGATGTGTCAGTGAAGCCAAATCTGAATCTCTAAGAATTTCAACGTCTATTGACACTGATTCAAATAAAGCCAGCGATCAGAGTACGGTAGAACGTAAGTCTAAGGAAAAAAAACAAACTAAAGACGCAGAAAAAACTGTGTGTCAGCAAGAGGGCAAGCTTCCAGATCCAGACGATTGTAGGCGATATTATGTGTGCTCTAAAAATTCAAAGTCTGTATTCAGACGCAGGACTAAAACGTGTGACTCCGACGAAGTATTTCACCGGGAAAAGAAAAAATGTGTCGATGGTGACAGTTACGAATGCAATTAGTTTTAAAATAAATAGTAGGTAAAACATTTTAGAACTTTAGTGTTGTACAAAAATAATTTATTTTATTAATATAGTTTAGTACTTAATACCGATTTTTTAAATTACATTTATACATTTGGCGACTTGGGGTTGATGACATTCTTCCAAATCGCATTGTTTATTGTTGTAGTTAAGTTAGAGATATTTACTATATATTATTATTAGGATGGCAAATTAATGGGTGTTGCTGATGATTTAATTAAGATGTATATCTTATTAAACTAACAATTTATTAAAACATTTACAATCAAGAAATATATGTAATATTTTCAGTCTTATACAAGTAATACCCCTATATTTTACAATCACATTTCGCATCTCTCTCACTCGCACATTCTACAATTTTCAAGGATTGTAAAAGTTTAGGCAGGCTTTTGGAAATGTGCTTCGATATCAAATAAAAACAAAAGAGAAATAAAAATAAAAAAATAAATAAAGAAAAAGAAAACGACCGAGAACAATGTTATAGCCATTATTTGTCAAGAATTAGGTATAAAAAAATTTAAATATGTCTAAAATGTCCGTAATTTTATTGTAAACAATGATAAAAAGCACATTTTTTAAAAGTCTTACAAGACTTTTACA
>DWLO01000807.1:0-17651 GCA_018245335.1 Dalla quadristriga | reverse complement strand
TAAAGTATGTTTGTGGCAGGTGGCCCCGCTCTTCCTTATCACAAGATATGTACCTATTTGACTTAATTAGACTATTTGACTTAATTAGACTATTTCTGTGTATTACTCACAACCACTCTTTCGTCATAAAGGCGCCTATACCACCGACGATGGAAATCACACCATGCACACCGACAGTGGCCCGTGCTGCTTCTCCGCAGCCAGAGTTATCAGCCAGTCAAGAGTCTCCTTCTCCAGATACTTCAACGAAGCATTGTACGGGGTCTTCTTCGGTAAGCTATATATGTTGCCACCACTAACTAATTATTATCGTGAATCATTTCAACTCTACCTAGTCTTTTACAATAGTTGAAAATGTTAGAATGTGCGGCGTGAGTGTCGCTCTTTTGCAGTGTGAAAGAATTAGAAGAAGACAAACCAACAGACCAACAAATATTCTTTGACATTTATAATATTAGTAAGGATTACACAGATATTTTTTCTTTATTCAGCCCACAAGCCCCTCGTCAACACAGACTGCTCCCTCCACCACCTCCAGTAGCGAACAGTTGCTGCCACCATCACCGCCGCCAGTTGCTGCTAAGACCGTAGAGTCGTCTTCCCCATCCAAGCCCATCAAAAGACAGCCTAGGACTGGATGGATTTAAAAACGAAAGGAAATTTTTAATGAATGTGAAATACATTCTAAGGTTTACAAGATACTGATAACTGTGAGGCTGTCACTAGGCAGCTTAGTACCGGACTTTGAACTATAAGCAGGCGATTCAAAATACTAAATCACGACCTTAATTAATGACCATCAGAAGACACAATGAATAAACGAAACAAAAAGTAACAATTCAAGAAGAACTTGAAACAACAAAGGTCAAGAAAGGTCTGTGAGCAACAGATAAATTTAAATAAATTTTCTTGTTCTTTACGTTAGCTACCTGTAATATTTAATAATGTGAAAATATCTCAGATGGAATTGAGTAGTCGCAATTCCATGACGGACTGAAATTGGTAGTTGCTGGCATTAGTATTTGATTAGCATTGGTATTTGATTGGCATTGGCATTTGATTGGCATTGGCATTGATGATGTTGAAAGGTATCGTTCGTTGATATAAAGTATTCGACTAAAATACTGCTTTTCGAAAATAAACCAATATATCTATGCTTGATAGTTATGTTATAAGGTTCAGTATAAATTTCGAACGTTACTCACTCAATGTATCCTAAAGTTTTACCATCAAAAGCCGTATTTTCAAATTTTCTAGAAATATGGTATTACCATATAATTGTTGTATATTGATTCCTTGGGGATATATTGATGCGTGTTACATTTTTATTTTTGGCAGTAGGTACTTAGTGTACTTGTATAAAAGTATAAAGAAATGTAGAACATCTGTTCAAACATTTCCGTTGCTCTGGTTTTGTTTTCCTATAAACACGAATAGCTACATAACACTTAAATAATATTGATATTGGAACTCAATGTTACCTTCAGGTTGTTACAGAATGGTAATATTCACAATGTGGTAATAATATTCATAATATACATGTTAACAATTATCGATATCGATTGCTGGTAGATCGCACCATGACCGCCTTAATCAATTTAAATTAAGTCTGGAGATATATGAGGTAGCTATCAGATGAAGATAAAAGTAGTCCTGATGACCATGTTTTCACTCTGTACCTAATACACTGTTTAGCATACTTCAAAGACATTGTAAAAGATAAACTTAAAATATTCAACTACATGGGCGCGACGATATCGTGTAGTGTCCTACCTACAAGACGGTAGGGTTGGACGTCATGCCACAGATTATATTTAATATAGGATTAGTCAATAAGATTCATTAGCAGGTTTTTAAAAAGCGAGCAACCGTGTAGTTTCAGAGCGTCAAATTCATGACTAATATGAATGTCTGTTAGACCGCCGTTGTCGCTTTTGACTGGCATTCGATCGTATTGTGTGGGTTTATTTGTATTCTGGTATTGCATTATCAGCATGAGAAGCAAATTTAATTTGTTAAATAATATGTTTATACTGAGATAGGTATTGTCTATCTTAAACGATATCAAATTCATAAATGTATAGCGAGCAGGCATGTAGTTTCAGACCGTCAAATTCATGGCTAATATGAATGTCTGTTAGACGCTCCTAGTCGCATAAAATTGAAATTGATATTGTATTTGAATTGTTCTCAAATGTGATTTATCCCAAATACTACCAAACTCAAAGATATAAAAAGTAAAAATAAAAATCCACGATGAAGATGTTGAAGAGTTTATTAGCTATTTTGAGTTGGTAGGTACCGATTGTGAAATATTTTAACTTTTTATACGGCCAAATTAAGAGGGCTCTTAAGTTTGTTAAATTTTTTACACTTTCAGCCTGCTTGACAGCAAAATCGAACACATTCCCAATTTTTGAAGATTATGCTGTTAATTAACGTAATGGTACTTACTTGAATACTAAGAAATTAGCTTTTTATGGGTTTTTATAAGAGTGAGTGACGAAATAAAGGTCGTGTCATATCTCAACTGTATAATGTTATATACAAACCATACAACGTAAATAACAGCTGAAAATTAAAATTTAGCACTCTTAAGTGGTGTGGCATCAAACTGCTTTCTAAAATGTCGCCAACCTATTAACTTTTAACTATTTCAATTGGAGCTTGTTGCTAAAGGATTTGTCTAAGTTTAGTGTCGTTTATAAACGTCAGAATTTCTATTAATTGTAATAACGTTTAAAAAAGTTGTGCTAAATCAAATTATACCCACTTTTCATAAGTATTATTTAAGTAATAAAAATAATATTTCAATGTTTTATTTATTTTCTTGCTATAACCCAGCCGTTCAACGACTTTTCTTAATAACACAGTATTCAGAGTATTCAGATATAATGTAGGTACTTAAGTATTAAAGCATTAAATTTGTTGTTGCAATGCGGATTTTCTTGGCAACGTTCAAGCTTCAGTTATTCACAAACTAAGAATATTAACGCATAAACTTAGGTAATTTCCTTAATGGTCCTTTAACTGTATGACTATAAATACTGTAATTTAAATGTAAGTATTTATGAATTACACGGTTAAGTTTTAACAATATATTAAACATAATTTTTTTTTAAGAATGGTTTCCATAAAATTTACCGATATGGATCAGTTTACACTGCAGCAATAATTTATAATATGACCCCGGCATTAGGAATTATTAAGAACCATAGAGTTCGTTGCCATAGCATTTTCAAAACAGTTGTGTCAATCACACAAATGACGGGGCAATGTCGCCGGAATAACCTAAGACTTTTGTAAAATTATTTAGTATATCTCATACCAAAATGGGGGAAGCTCAATTCGGAGTTCGCCATGTAATTGGAGCGCCCGTGGCCACGACTAGGTTGGCGGAGCAGGCGTTGATTTGCATGCCTCCGAGGGGTGCTAAGTTCACAATATCGGAATGGAAAAAGAGCAACGACCAGCGCTGTAGAAACACTGAAGATCAACAGCAACTTGCAGACAGGATCCTTAGAGAATGCGAGAGGGTCCGAGAAGAGACTGCAGAACGCGCTCAAATACTGAAAGCAACCAGCGACCGACGAATAGAGGAGCGAATTGGAGACATCGAGTTCAACAAGAACGAGTTACAGGTACAAAGAAAAGAAATTTGCTTAGAATTGGAAGCACTTGGTGTTTACAAGACTCGTCTACTAGATTGTCTAGCTTCTTTACAGACAAACGCTTTAAATATTTGTCGAAAATGTCTGATGCTCAGAGATGGACGGGTTGGAATCGACTTAGTCGTAGACGATGTAGAAAATGCTCTACAACAAGAAATAACTACAATCCTCGGCGGGCAAAGCCTCTTGAAGCGCGCCTTAGAACAGCTGAACGAGCAAATGCGTCGTTTACGATCTACACGTTACCTTTTAGATCGCGATCTTCAATATAAACAAGGTGCTATTGATTTGGATAAAGGTTCATTGTCATTAAAACCAACTGACTTATGCTTGTCAGTTTACGAAGGGTATTCAAACTTAGACCCAGCCAACATATCTGCCGAAGAATACAATGCATATTCAGCTAAAAACATACAACAAGCAGCCAGAGAAGTGACCAGCGCACGCCCAATCAGAGTATTCATTGATACCATTTTGAAGCAAGTAATCGATGACCTATGGAACGCTTACAATAAATGTAATCATGCGTTTAATCAGCGAATTGAGGAAACAAAGATAGCGAAAGCAAAACTCGAAGATATGCATCGAGATACTACTCAGAAAATTTCTGATATGCAAAATAATATATTGCAGTTACAAAAGGCACTGTCGGATAAGGAAGGAAACGTAGCTTTAGCCCACACCAGATTAGGAAGACGCGCACAGAGAGTGGGCGCTGAATTGGTTCGGGATCCTCCCGGTCAAGCGTTGTATTACGAATGCGAGATGTTGCGTCACAGTACTGAGCAACTGCAACAGATGCTGCAAGAAGCAACCTCATCGCTTCGTTATCTGTTGCAATCGCAGATTCAACTGGAAGAGGATATTAATGTGAAAATGAATACGTTAAAGATAGATGAAGTCGATTGTATGACGCTTCGAGCAACCATGGATTATCACGCATATTAGTGCTAATTTGGTGGTACTGTAGCGCTTGATTTTAATCGTAATATTTCTGAGTAGGCTAACACCATAGGTACTTTAATTATATTTTAGAATTTCATTGAATTGATAGGTGGGTTTGTATCTCATTCTCTTTTTTCAGATTTACTTGATTTGAATTATGTAGTTTTATTGTTTAAAAGTTTCTCTACAGTGAATTATTTTTTTTGTTTGCTTTTATGTGGATTTGTCATCACGTTAAAACTTGAAGTTTAATAAAAAGACACTGATTTAAAAAAATATCTGTTATTGTTTTTTTTTTACTGTGGGTAACATCGTCTTTATGTCCAGAACCAGTAGCATGGTTGGTGGTATTTTTCCGCAATGGCGGTATCGAGTTGATTCGCTTTCCATCACAAGCGTCAATGGATGTGACAGATGATTACTTCGATTGCGATGTTCTTAAATAAATAGTGAAAGAAGTAGATAGTTAAATTCTGTGTGGTATATATTATTTTCTTTCAATTAGTTTATCGGTCGAATCTATACTTAAGCACGAATGATTACAGTTAAGTATAGTTTTCCTTAAATATTTAAAACCGCCTTCGTCCGCTTTCTGCTTCGCCCAAAGGTTTACTGGTAGATAATATTATTTAATAGTCCACCTATCATACCATTATTGTTTTTATCGGTATAATAAACTTTTATAAATAAACATCGTACTCGTACATGACTAGTCTGATAACCAAAACCCATTCATTACCTACGTCGAATAATAAAATTGACAAAGAAGCCACACGCTTTTCAACTTGTATTTGATTGGGTACCATGATTGTATCTCGAAGTCTGTAAGGAATCTTCGAATTTAATTTCGTACTCCAATATTCATATGAGCAAAAATAAATTATTGTTTGTTTGTTCGTTCCGTCTTCTACGAAGTATGCATTCCTATATCATGCATTCGTTCATGTGTGCGCCCGGAAAGCTTTCTAACAGAAAAACGGTCAAGTTTGGGTCGGCGGGGACAGGGCGGGTTCCTTTATAGCACGTTGCACGCTCTTTTCCGGAGAGCCGGAAGCCGGAGCCTTTTCGCTAGCATGCCTATTCTTTCCCATACACATTGCAAACATCGCAACAGAGATGGAATATTATGTTGATTTATTGAGACAATTTCGGGCGTGTATTTTTCGTCATTTATGTAAGCCTCTAGGCTCTCGATAGTAATAAATGACTAGCTGACTGGTTCATTACAAGCGTGCTGTCTATACCTGATTATATTTTTTTATATATATCACAGGTCAACCAAAATGGTTATGTAAAATCCTTACTAATATTATGAATCTGAAAGTGTGATAGATGGTCACGCTGGTACAGAGCGATGGATCGGCGTGATTTTTTTCATTGAGATAGTTAATGGCTCGGAGATTAACGTAGGTTACTTTTAATCCCGAAAAATACACCGTTCCTGTGGGATACATAAGGGTGCGGGCAGAGCTGCGAGCAAAGCCTCGTTATTAATATAATTAAACTCCTCTTAGTTTTCCGCTTCAGGCTCTTGGTCAATTTAGGGACATTCCCAGTAGTCTTATTACAGGTAATTTATTTAATTGTTATCATCAAAGAAACAGTGACCACGTCACCACCACGCAAACCCGTGTGGGTTATAACATTATTGCTTATTCTTTAGTGTTTATCCTTTGAAAAGCTAATTATAATTATTATTGGAAAGGTGAGGGAAAATTAAACGCTTGAAACGCGAAATAAACGGTTTACTCCTGTCTCAAAAGATTGTACACACTGCTTCCACAAGTAGTAGGTTTAGGTACAAAGTCCATTTGCATTCTAATGACGATTGTGAAATGATTAGATGACACAAATACTCGCGAACATAGGTAATAGCAATTAAGGGTTAAAAAGTTCATAAATGCAAAAGTCTTGATGTTTAAAAAAAAACAAGCTTGGCATAGACAGGATATTGTTATTATGGTTAGAACATGGAAGTAGGCACTTACGTACTTCTTCCATGGAATAGAACGAATGCCTAGATCATACTTTAGTAATGAACACAATAATACTGATGCGTTTTGCGTTTAACGCGCTTAGCACAAATAGATAAATTAATTCGTAATTCTTCACCAATTTTAAAACTCATACGTAATTATTTTTTATAGAGATTGAAATTTTCTTTAAAGAGCCAATTTCGTTCAAGAACCTTGAAACGTAAAGCTTAGGAAAGTTATGAACTGTACATACTATCTGTGTGACGACACAGGATAATAATGATCAAGATAGGCACACTACCTATACCTACCTAGAAGAGATTAATTATTATTTTATGGAAAAAAATACATCTGTAAAATGTTGGTAGTAAGTAATACCTACCTCGTATTAGTTTATTAATTTATTACTTTTTGCATGTTGTTTTAAAAAACTAATAGGTACATGCTTAAAGTATAGGATACTTTACAACGTAAAGTTTACATAATTCGACAAGGCACATGTAATTCGTCACATATATCGTTAATTTAGATGCATTTTAAAATTAAAATGCACAATATACTTACTATTAAAGTAAATTTTAAAATTTATATCTCTAATTATTCCTATTCCGCATTATTCTACTTATCATCTCACTAATATGTCAGTATTTGGTCGTGTTAGCAATTAAATCCAGCCAGAAATCATTTTTCCTGTCGCTTTGGACTTGCCCCTTCCACCTGTGGTTGTCACTGGTGGAGGAACCGGTTTTGGCTTGTCTTTCTTTGGTTTTTCTGTTTTCTCTTTTGGTGCACCTGATCCTTCCGCTTTGGATGATTCTGCTTGTTGATCGGAAGGCGTTTCTTCTGGTTTCGACTCAGAGTGTGGTTGCTCCTCTGAAGTTGACTCTGCGGGTTTTGAGTCAGAATCAGCTGGTTGATCCGAAGAGGGCTCTCCAGACGGTTCTGAGGGAGGTTCTTCAGCTGGTTTTGAATCGGAATCACCTTGTTTTTCTGGTGGTGTGGATGGTAATCCTTCTGCTCCCTCTGAAGGCTTTGGCTTCTCTGGCTGTGCTGACCCTTGCGTTTCGCCATCTGCCTTCTTATGATCGGCCTCGAGAGTTGCAGCCGATAGAACTAATTCTGGTCCAGCTGGAGTTGGAGTAGGTTCAAGCGGCTTCTGTAGGTTTTCATCCTCTTCCTTTGTCATGTACAGATTTTTGGTAGGAGATTCATGATCTACTTGAATCACAACGGATTTGTCACCAGCTGAAGTAGATGGTGCTTCAGACGTGCCTGATGTTTCTGGTTGGGGCGCGGATGTTTGAGCTTCGCCAGATGTTGTCGGTTCTCCTGAGAATATTATCAAAGTAAAAATTATGAAAATATGAAAAGGAATCAACGTTCCGCGTAACTCATCGTAATGTTATATATAGTTGTTAATATATCGACGTATACAACGATAAAATATAGTAATTATACAGTAAACTTTTTTGATATCGGGTTTCAACAAAGGGGTCATTACATTTAGCAAGGATTTACTTATACTTGGTTCTATCAAAATTATATTAGTTTATGTATGTTGTAGGTATGTTATAATGATGAAAGTCAGTGTAACTGTTCTTTCGACGGGTTTGTACTTTACCTTTGCCTTCTATCTCAGCTTCAACTTTGATTGTGTTTGCTTTTGAAGCTTCGTCATCTGGGATTTCTGGAATTGGCGTCCTGTCTCTGAATGCTACGACTGATGGTAAAAAATATTATTTTTTATACCGTGATTCAAATCAGAAGGCGAAGTACCAATTTAAGAGCAACCAACCTGTTATAAATTGTAATAGAAATAGATAGAGTATGTGCATACTGAATAGACGAGTGATTGTGATTATAAACGATTGATTTTTTAATTTTGTTTACTTAATTTAAGAATGCATTCATGAACGGTCGTATCAAATGTATTTTTAATAGTAAGAGCTACAGCTAAGGAAAAAAAGGAAGATTGTATTGCTGGCAATGATAAAACCTTTAGCCAAGCACTAAAAGGAACATTACCACTTTTGAAAAAGCAATAAATACCAGATTTACCAGGGGCTCGTTTCTTGGTGCTCTTCCTCTGTACTTCCTTCGCTTCGAAGACCTCGTCTTCGACTTTGTAGTCACTGATAGAATCTCTCTGGTTTTCTTCACGTTCCTTGAAGTCCGACGTAATCTTCTTTTTCATGAACTTGACGTATGCAACCCGCGTTGTAGGCGTTACATCTTCCAACTTCGGATTGTAAGCTGTAAAGAAAAAAGAAATGTTTTTTTTTATCCGTAATGAACACTTCCTTTCGTAACGCGCTTTAAATTTTTTTTACTTCGGTAAACAGCACTTCCTTTCGTAACGTGCCATATCAATGATTTTCTCTTACGTAGCCAACACTACCTTCCAAAACTCGGTCCACGGGATTCTAAGCATACGTCTTCAGCACCAAAATGTCTTACCCAATAGTTTTTCAGGATCAAGAGTCCTTCCTTCAACGTTCTCGATGATATGGGCTCGCAGCGACTGCCTGTTGCGCCGGGTCGAGGCCTCGGCCGTGGAGCCAATAGGATCGCGACGCAGCGTGTTCTTGCGCACCATCGCATTCCAATCCTTCTTTTTGCTATGAAATCAATATGACAAAATATAAGGATGGGCATAGAAGTGAAAACGGTGAAATTTTATACTTATATAAGAGGCGACCACCTTAGCCCTCACTCAAGGGTAGCAACGCATCTGTGGCCAGCTTCGAACAGGACTTTTACTTACCTCTACTAACCGGAATATCACTAACATCGACTAACAGGACTTACAGTCACCAACCAACCAACAATTCTTTCTCCCATAATCCTAACGAATACTGACAACTAACATTCCTATTTACATCTCATACTAACTAGACTAACATCCCTACTTCCTTTTACGGCCCTTTCCGATATTTGTCATAGATGTCATGGGCAGCGGATGGGTAGAGAGAGCTGCATGACCGTTTGCATGTAAAAAAATGTAGTAGAGAGAGTTTGAGTCACGGAGAAGGTCATAGGACTCATAGGACACTTTTAAACCCGAAAATTGATCATAAATTGAATGCAGGCGAAGTCGCGGGTAACAGCAGTGTTTGTAAATCTATTTTTACATGAGGATCGATCATCATAAATTGTTTGTAAGTTCTCTAAGTTTGTTAAGCTCTTTGAATACGAATAATCTAGTGGTTTGTTGACAACAACGCTATGTATTCCAAAAGTTTAAGTTAATCATTATAACTTTGGTGTCTTTGTTAATATGCATCAATAATATGTTTCTGATAGAATTGTTATAACGTTTGAAGATGGGTCCTTGACCTGGCGGTAGTGGGTTCGATTCCTAGCAGGGGCAGACGAAATGTGACGAAATGTGTGTATATGTTTTAAAATATCAACAATAGTATTAAACATCACTGACCCTTCGCCTCCCTGACTGCCCTTCCTCTGGATAGCCTTTGCAAGTTGACTGAATACATCCTTAGGCTTGCTGTCCTGGGATATCACGTCCTTGAGTATTCCCTCCACGATACCAATCTGGAAGTCCTTAAGGATTCTTCTCTCCATCATCTTTCCTTTCTTGCCAGAAACTAAAGAGGTACGACAATAGTATAATTAATAAGTAATTTACGAAGAATCAATGAGCTGCCTTTGTACGAGAATAAAGGGGTAATCCGAATACCACAAAACATAATCCTACTGTCCACCTCATAATCAAAATCCAATTAAAATAACTTAAAAATACAGTGTCAATCAGCTAGAACGTTAATTTTACAGATTAATGCAAGAATAATTATTCTCATTCTGTTTTCAGACAAAAAATATCATCGAGACGTATTTAACAAGCCCAAGGATAGCGTCCGCCAGACGCATCCTCGTGCCATCTTCAGTCTCCGTCATAATACCATCATAACGGTATCATAATATTGCATCTATAAAAAAAGTAAAGATACTGCCATTCCGTACCAGTAGCATCTTGTAAGTTGACTCGCGGGGTCTTCATGCCGTTGGTCTGAAGGATGTCGATTAGCTCATACCGTAGCGTAGAGATATCCTGCCTGATCTCCATGACATCATCTTCGGTGACGCCCACCTCATCACGGGCTCTCTGTTCTGCAGTAACGTACCTCCTCACCAGGACCCTCATAACCGCTTCATGGCTGACTCGTGCTTTCTCGCGCGATTTTTTCTGTTCCATGAAACAGTTCATTTTCAGATTCCTATTTTAGTCAGTTAACCTGTTCTCAAAAGGTTGCATGTAAGAGATACTGTATCATAATGTCAATTACGCAGAACATAGCTTGTAACAGTAAGTGTTAGTACTATAATCATTATATTAAATTAATTGTGTAACTTGTTAATAGGTACTTCCCCACAGGGTAAATGATAGTGACAAATCTATGTGTCGAATGTTAGGTACTTTGCAAAATGGCAACCCAAATGCTCATCGTATGCTATTTAGAAATAAAAACCGTCAGCATAACGATTGGAAAGTGGTCTCTCATTCTAAAATTGAAGAAAATATTTTTAAGACTTATAAAAATTGCTAAACATAATTACAATGATTGATCCACGATCAACTTTGTTCTGGATTTTGGTGACGAAAGACTTCATGTGTTTGGGGGTCGGTATGATGTTGAATGGTGGTGGTACGGTGTCTCCGTCTTCGAAATAGGACAGCCACAGGGTGCTTCGGGCGAACTTCCATTCCATATCTGATCTTTCCTGTGTACAAAAGAAATATTTGAAGAATTGCAGATGATGATGACGGTTCATTATCCTGGCCTTGCCAACTATTTATTAAATAAGCGTAATGCTGTTACGGTAATAACGTTTAACTACAAGTAGGTATGCTTCTTAAATATACTCTTATAGGCTGTGTGCATTGTTAAATACATTTCACATTCAGGAAATTTAACCAATTTTACGTTTTAAAGTTAAGTAAATCTATCCTAACACTCGTTCTGTGCTCCAATTCTCATTTTCTACAAGTCACGATTACCAATACCACCAATATATTACATTTCTCAAGGATCCATTCAATTCGATCAAACTCCAGTTGATTGTTTCTTAAACAAAAAATTGAGACTCGGAGCCCAATTCTAAAATGACAGCATTATTTCATAACAATTTTTATATTAAAATTAACCGAAATAATCTGGTAGGAGTTGGACATCATGGCGATGAGCATGTTGAGGAGCACGATGATGTTGATCACGGAGTATGAGCCGAAGGTCAGCAGCGCCCAGAATCTGGTGAAACTCTTCATGCCGGTCAACTCGAAGCAGGTCAAGTCCACCAAGCCGAAGGACGCCCAAAAGAGAGATTGGGAAGTTTCGAACATACTGCGCACGAGATAAAAAGACAAAATAAATTAGCATCAAACCGCCGTTGTGACTTGTTACTTAACAGAAGATTTTTCGCTACGAAATTATGTAAATTTAATTGAAACTTCAAATAACAGATGCTTTAACAAATTAAATCGCCTTGCCCCTGCCCAGAGACAGCCAAACCCTCAAACTGGAATTAAAATTTTACCACGATATTATTAAGGTTCAAATGCATTGGTACTCGAGAAGAATGGCGCCAAGACGTAGGTGTACGCCAGCAGTGGACCACTAATCGCAAAATCTGATTCATGATAGAAATTTAACTTTAATTTATTTAATGCTTACTTGGAGAAACGTCGCCAAATGGTGCACGCGCGTTCTTGCATATCGAAATCCGCTACGCCGCTAGGCAAATGATAACATTTTTTTGATTCCAATTCAGCGTAGTACCACATTAGCTGGTTCAGGCCTATAAGTCAAATTTAAAAATTTAAATAATAAGGACGCTGAAGAATCAATAGTGCATTTTAACAACAAATGATAAACATAGACAATTATTATAATGTGGATTATGATACTTGGAACATCTCTGGTCGGTGAAGTGCCGTAATGAAACATGGCTGTTTATTACAGTCATTGTTGAAATGCGTACAAAGTCTGCCAATATATGGGATATTTTAATGGCAGTAAACTTAACTAACTATTCTGAAAAGAGACTTTTGTACAGTACTGATTAATATGAAGATGGAGAAAATGTTCTAATTTACGTTTTATAGAAGATAATATATTTTGACGTCGCGACAATTTGTTTAGAAATTTAAAGTAACTTACCGCAAGCAAAAGCAAAAAGCACCAACATGTAGACGAAGAAGAACTTAATGATGTCAATGATCATTCTTCCCAAAGATACTTGCAGCGGTCCGAGGTAGGGGTTGATGGAGAATATGTGGACGAGCTTGAGGAATGAGAAGATCATCCCAGCAGCGAAAGCACCTTCGGATAGCAGCATGGGGTCGAACGCGTCCCAACGCTCCCGAGGATACCAAGGATCATGACCGGCCCTGTAATCACGCTGCAAGAATGCCCGGCTGCATAAAAATAATATATACTTAACCTATATGATCTAGGCCGGGAGAAAAAAGCCGGAGGAAGAAAACTCTCGGCACTAATGGTCGCCATATCAACCCACTGCCATTTGCAATTTCAGTTTACAAATAATACATAGTGAAAATAGCGATAGCCTGGAAGGAGTAAATTCAATCCCAAGCCTTTTTATCGTGTAAGTATTCTTGAATGTGTATAATAAGCTTTGAGCCACAATGTTTGCTTAACGGCGAATGTTCGCTTAGTTGACACTTGCCGCGCGGCTATACGCGCTTCACCTGATATTTACCTGTACAATATACCATGAAGTGAATCGTAGACAGATCCAGCCCACATAAAACATGTTGGTGATGAAGTCCACAATGTTCCACAGATCGCTTATGTAGTCCAAAAGGCCATCCGTCCACAAAGACCGCACCTCACCCCAGATTAAACCTGTGGATAACATGCTTAATTTGTTAATCGGTAGTACTTGCGCCGAATCAGTTTTACTCAGAGGTAGTTTAAATAAATTTAAAAATTAAATTTAAACATTTCCAACATTACTTATATTTTAACTATTCTATAACGATGTAAACAGTGATTTAAAAATATAAAAATATACATGCATATAGGCCATTTGTTTGGTGTCACCATGCGCTATTAATTGCAAGACATCATTTCTGTTAAATACCTTACAGAATAAGTTTGGAAAAACTATTTTACTTTCCCAGTAATAGTGAGATATATTTATAATTCGCTTAAAATCAATTAAAGGTTAGTCAGTTGACCATAATAATATCTACTTATGACGTCATAAGGCAATATTCTCATATAAATTGTTTGAAGCTATCACGTTTTGCCAATTGATAAAAAGTATCTCAATTGACTCGATTGCTAATATCCATATTAGTTCTGGTTTATCGAAACCGTGACACTGCCAAAATATCCTTCTTTGTCGGAATGTAATGGACTCTTAAATGGTTTTATACTTAAAAACCTCTTATGGACTTCTCATCATGTCACTACACATAGTAGGTCGTCTAGAAAGTTGTAAGCAATGACAGTTTCATAGTTTTTACAATTACTTTATCGTATTGCAATATCCAATTTAAAAAACAAAATTACTTCAAACATATTAGAAGCTCATTTCGACTGCGCATGCATTGTGATTTACTTTCAAATTCCTAGAAAAATCTTTAAATATAATTTTTAAACCAGCTACTAAAAGGCAACACAAGACAAAATATGAATCTTACTTACTTACTTACCATAAATAATAACTTATAAACCTTCGTATTCCAGCCAAATTTCAATATTGTTTTTATAATGACATGGATATATAAATAGATCGTTTATACTCAGACCAAGCAAATTTATTTGCCACTAAGATAAATGGGTACACGGCTGGAGATACTCCCCAGGAGTCGTCACTGAGCTGGCTCGCCACCAAGTGGGTTACCATGTCTTAATATATGTAGTTAGAAATAGTTATTTCGAGAATTTGCCCGCAACGCCACTCGCGTATAATTCCCATGTCTATCCCACAGGAATCATAAATTTTTCCAGGATAATAAGTAGCCTATGTCACTCTCCAGCCTATACAGTGTCCAAGCTAAATTTACGTTGATCCGTTGCTCCGGAGAAAGAAGGACAAACAACAAACACACTTAATAATGTTAGTAAGGATTTACATAAGCATGCCAACAAACTCAAATTTACTTGCTATATAGAGAATGACGGTCGTTTCAATGAGGCCAGGTAGTGATCCGCGCTCGTGTTTCTTCCAGTACTCTACTAATTCTTGCAGCCAACTTATTCCCGAGTATTCCAGTACTAAGAACTCAGCCCTTTGAGAAGCCAGTGACAGTAACACTGAAAACAAAATGTATTTGTGACTACTATAACAAAAGAAGATCAGAATTGGTCGCAGTGGCTAGCTAGTACTCAGAGAAATCCGCACCCCATCGGATAAAATATTATTTATATCACACTAAGCACTAAAGCACCTTATGATTAAATTCGGAAAAGTAACTAAGCTCAAAAAGTTAATAAACACTCTTCCAAAACTATTTAAAACTACCTTCGAACCACGTGGCCTGCCCATTGCTACTGCAGCTTACTTATTCTGCTATTACTTAATATTATTTTGGTAAGAAGTAGGTATATGAAAATTACTCACTAAGGAAAAACATATAAGAGGTACTGTGGCAAATAAATTTGACGAATGGTTTTTTCATGAATCTTCCGTTTTCCGAATCTGGAGACAGCATGTACAGGGTACAGTAAACGGGGAACATAACGCCGAGTTTTGCGACCTAAAATAAAATCAAAGTATTTTAAAAAATGGTTCAAAAGCCTATAAGACATACAGCCTGCTATTGAACTAAAAATACATGATTTTGGCATAATCAACAGTCACGATATACAGTCCACACGCCATAAATTACAATTTTAGATGATGTACACTGCTATCTTCGGAATCCTTATTTGGTCGGTTGACTTCACCTTCACGCATAGGAATTGTACATTATTTTTTCACGGGTGTGGAAATTTAATCCACATTTGTGGTCCTTAACTTATTGCGTTCTGAATGAGTATAGTCTTTATGTATTGTATTCTACCGAATATTACCCAGCATTCATAATTGTATCATCACGATGAAACGTTTACTGCTATTTATTAAGTTACCTGAACACATTGCTGTACGATGCTTTTTCTTTTGAAGCCCGGTAACCCTTCATACCAAATCGTTCCCAGTAATTGTTGTACATTTGGATGGGCTACAAACTGAAAACAAAAAAAAACGATTATTTCAGTAATTTTGGTTACAAAACGCTCAATCCTACTAATTATTGTAAGAACAAAATTTGTGAGTAAACTGGTTTACTTCAGAACAGTGAGCAGTCGCAGTAGAGTAATTTGTCATTTGATACAAACAAAATTTACTCAATATTATTTTGATTATTGTAACAACTTCCGTTATAATCAAGGAACACAAACGATATGCATCTATTACGCGTGAGTATGTGTCAGGGGCACTCTCGGAGAATAAGAAATAATGACATGGCCGTCGAGACACTGACTGAGGCTGTGTACGGCAAATTGGAGATTTATAGGGCTGTTTAAGAAATTCTTGTGGAAGATTTAACATAAAGAAATCGTTCCCAGTGGCTGATATTTTTAACCAAGTAGAACAATGCGCTTGGTGATGTACTACCGGGAATACTATTTCTGCGGTTTGCTAATGATTTCAAGCAGTTTGTGTATCAGAGAGGTGGCATACCGGCCACACCTGTAATAGAGGCGATAGTTTCAGTCCTCAGGAAAACCAACCCTATCTATCTAAGACCAACTTCTAATAGGATACTTGAGACTTTGGTATGTTGGTCGCATGTAAAAAATAAAGCCGATTACTAAAATAGGTATTGTCCATTGGTCAGTTATTTTGAGATCAGCGACGAATTGCTTGTTATATAAATGTTATCTATCAATGTATTCCTTTTACCTTTCTGTTGGGACGTTTTTAAGTGTACCTCATTATGAAATAAAAATATTTAATCGATTGATTGAAAAAGGTATTTAAGAGCTCTGCTAGATACTCCTGTGAATTGAGATGTGATTGGATTGTAGTTCAGCATAGCAATCCTGTGGTTTGAGATATTCGTGTTCAACATACCATTTTCTGCTTATAAGTGATGGCAAGCTTCAGTCGCCCTAAAGTCTGTCTCTCGCCCGGCACCCAGCTGTCCAAGTCAGAGGGGTTGTAGTTGAGCATAATCTCCAGTTCGTTAGAAGTTCTTGTGTGGTCCAATAGGGCCGTCGCGAATTCTTGGACTTGTTGACGGAGGGCCTTGTAAATAGAAAGAACATTATTCGCGGATGAAAGGACATAGCGAGTATTCAATTTTGTTTTGTTATTTATATCTTTAATTCTATGAGTGTGTTTACTGAAGGGCTTTTAACGAAATTGTCAGGGATAATAGAGGGTAACAAGTAAGTTAAGTACAGCATAGGCTTTGTTTTATCTCAATATCTAGAACGGTTTTTTAGTTATAGCCCTTTACGTCTGTACCCTAAGATTCCCATTTATTTTACACTGCCTACATTAATATATACCTACATTAGACTCAGTAAACTTTCATTGTAATCCAAAAATTTTATTGTTAAAAACTTTCTGTGGCGGGCTCTCCCTAGTATATAAATACACGTAGGAAAATCCAACTACTTACCTTATATTCAACTCGAAACTCAGTTTCTATAACGCTGAGCTTCCCCAACTCCCAGGACAGTTGGAAAGCAGTCAGTAGTGGATCCGCCGAGGAAAGGGCAATGAGTGAAGGGGACGACAAGGCTCTGTATGCGTTGATTCGGGCCTGGGAGTGGCGCAGGGAGTCATCTGTCGATGATTTGACGCATTCATCACAACCGCACCTGTTCGTCACACGTTCCTTGATAATTGCTTCAAATTATTTATATCGCATTTATTTATTTAGGATCTAGTGAAGTTGCCAGGTAATAGAACCTGTAAACTGTTTGCCCGGGCGGTACCCTGCAGGCCGATTGCGTAACTGAAAGGGATGGGGAAAGCGAACGGGTCGCAATCGCAATGATGCGAGCCATTCGCATTG